>PNEQ01073701.1:0-50711 GCA_003012365.1 Medauroidea extradentata
GATTAGTGTTTCAGTGGTGAGAGTTATTCTGGTAGGCGACTTGATCATTTGGCAAAAACCGTATGTGTCAAGAACATCATTTAAATATTTGACATCCGAGTTTTTAGTTTTTAACATATTGATGTTGAAATCGCCTAAAACGATTACATCGTCATAGGTTTCTAACATTATTGATAATATGTTTTCTAGGGCGTGCAGGCCTTTATATGGTATGTTTGGTGGTTTATATACGACTCCAACAGCAATAACTCTGTGTATATGATGTACCTCTAACCATAACTGTTCGATGTTACTTGAGTCTAACTGTGTATGTTCTATACGTTAATTAAATGATTGTACGCCACATATATTCAAATACACGCATAAACTTTTATTTTAACTTTGTGATAGGTGTGAAGACTTTTAGAAGGAAGCAACAAGAGTATCTCAACTTGCTAATCATGTGTATTTTTCAAAACACGTATCAATATGTAAATACAATAATATTATTCGCCAGAGATACTTGTTTATCGGTTGCTAAGCAACGAAGGCAGAAGTGACATTGAGCGGAAGTATTCTTGTATACTGCGTTCCTATTGGCTGAAACCCTTGCGCTTTACGGTAGGAAATAAAATATAACCATTTCATACACGTCGTTACGTCGACGACGTAATTCTACACGGTACGTATGCGTCACCATAAACTGTGTCGTAAGAAAACCCAACTTTCATTTCCTTACGCTTACGTTTGCTACGCACATATTTGCATCGTAAACCATCTTTCAGGTGCACAACTTTACAGAACAATTGTCTTCCAGCGTGGCCAAAAGCAATACATGTTCCACAGTTGACAAGAAAATACAATAATCACAATATTTCAAATTCCGTAAAGAACCTTTCGCCTAATGATGCACACGGGCCAAACTCTTTGCGAAGTTAAACCTGGAAATGTACATAAATGAATGACTTCAGATTACAATGTTGCACGCGAAGTTTTATTCATTGCAGTTTTCTTTTGGCCTTCGTGAATTTCGCTGTTTTGCAGTGTTTTTCTGAAACACAACCTCTTAATTGTTTAATGCGTGTAGTTCTGTTAATGTTTTACCGTTTTATATTTTTAACGAGGATCATTACAATTCGTTAAAATAAATAAATATTAATTTTAAGCCGAAATAATCTTTAACTTACTTAGCATTTAAAAAAAGAGTACAAAGTCAGATCAAAACATCGATACAACGCATGAAGTGTGTCCCTCGGGCATCTATTATTCCAAAAGAACCGCATCCTTTAAAATCTAAATTTCTGAACTTGGACTGCTGTTTATAATAAAAAGACCTCGATTTAACATCTTTGCCTTAACCTTGTCAATAATATATTCCTAGTTTCGTAACTGCTTACTAATAAGCCTAATCGTACTGACATCACCGACAAAACTATAAGTATGGCTTACTGATCACGAAAAGAAAGCATACATCGTACCAACGAAAACACACGAGAAGCGAACACATTACTGCAACAACCCATCCCAGTAAACAGAATTCGAAAAATATATACAGTTTTAGTTATCTCAACGTTAACTTTAAAACACTTATACGAACGCGCCAAACACGTTGATATATATATATATATATATATATATATATATATATATATATATATATATATATATATATATATATATACACACACACACACACAGTACCTGCCCTCAATCTGATCCACGAGAAACGTTGTTAGCTACCTGCATTGGGAAGCCAAACCTCAGTGAGGTTCTATGTGACCCATGACTAGCGAGGGTCATCTGCCTGCTTTGAGGAAACAAGCCCATAATCCTCGAGGTTATCTATGCGCTTCGAGGAGACGGGCCCATTATCATCGAGGTGTTCTAGCTGTTTTGAGGAGATGGACCCATGATCTTCGAGGTCATCTAACCGCTTTGAGGAGATGGGTCCATAATCTTCGAAGTCATCTACAATTTTTGAGGAGAGAGGCTCATGATCCTCGAGGTCATATAGCTGCATTGAGGATGATACTTGACACAAGTGATTTCAGGACTTTGAGACAGGAAAAAAAGGAAATGTTGACGATAAATAAGAAAAAGTTTGGCGAAAATTTGGCCGCCGAAGAATGACGAGTGAGCCCGCCTACCCTCGCTCTCGATCTCCATCCTTGTTCTTTAGTTTCCCCTTTTCTCTGCTAATCTTGTGATTCAGCAGAATAACTAAGTTTTTACGTATGTACGAGAGCACGGAAACAGTGTTTGCACATTTTAAAAATACCATTCCGTTTTTTTCTTTGAATGTATTTTTTTTTTTCGTATGTTGGGCTTTATATCTGAACAGCGATGTTATAGAGATTACCAATAACTGTGTATAAGGACGGGTACTGGGAGGGAAATTGGCCATGGCCTTTGTTGACGAACCATCCCAGCGTTCATCTGGAGCGATTTCAAGAAACGCTGGAAACCCGTAAACAGGCTGGTCGGAGCCAGGATTCGAACCCCGATCCTCCCGAATGCGAATCTAACTTTGTATTACTGTGCCACCTCGTTCGGTATATATTTGTAGGAAAATATACCGATAGACATATTTACGAATATCTTCGAAAAATCGCTTCAAAATATGTTTAAGAGGGAGTGGTACATAATACAACGCTAAAAGCATTAACCAACAACTGTAGGTTTCTTGAAGCCAATTTGCGAAAATTAAACAATACCAATCCTAGACAATAGTTTTAGTCAACGTTTTAAACAAAATTGTTTTCAGTGTTACGAACTTCTGAGGCACAATCTCTGACGCCGGAACCTCGTGCATTTAACTGCGGCGCAAGAGATCACGCGTAACGAATCAGTAATTGTGGATAAATATTTTCTCATAAAGTTGGCAAATACCATTATCTGGGATTGTCATTGAGTATTTTATCCATATTGGCTTCGAAAAAAGTGTATGAATCAACTTATGTTTTCAGCGTTTATTTATCTACACGCACTCTTAAGCCTAGACCTTTCGCACAACGAGCTGACGTTTCGAATGTCTATCCACTCCGAGCAGCAAGACAAATTTATTGCCAAAAAGTCTTACGCACCAAGACACCATGGGATTTAAACGAAAATGTATTAGTACGATGATATAAACCAATAGAAAACATAGTTACCGACAGCGTTAGTGTCCCATCCACAAATGTTTCTGAAGACGCCATTAGCATACTCTCTTTCATAACTTCTGAAAATATCTAGAGTTCTGATGGCGAAATGTAGTCACACTGCAAGCCTACAGTACTGTACGCACGGTGTAAGTAACATCTCAGTTCACTGCCCACCTCGCCAAGCAGCCCTGTGCGATGGTTTCTGTTACAGGATATTTCCAGGGGATTACTGACGAGGAAAGAAAACATTCTATTTGTGGTTGTGGCACCTGTGTTCCAGTACGAATATTGCGAATTGTAGAAGCCCTTAAACCTGAATCATATTTTGACATATTACTTAAAGAACTTGCGTTAGAGAAAAGAAATAGGTATATGAAATAAATAAACCAAAATCTGTCATAATGTAACAGTCATCGTACGCACATCATGTGAAAAAATAGCCGATTTGCACTAATAAAATACGGCTACTGTGACCAAAACGTTATGTTTGATGCCTTGGTAATTTACCAGTGTGTCGTAATTAGACGAAAAGGCATTACTGCTGCAACACACTATAGGCCCAACCGTTTTCGTATAAAATGCACCCCAAATTTAACAGGTGATGTTACGATAGTCTTGTGGGTAGGCAACTCTTCCTACACCCGAATATTTGAAATGCAATCGTCTAATGGTCATCACATTTCAAAATCTTATTTTCACGCCGACAACAGCGCTGTACAGTTTGGTCACATGTTTCTGAAATACGTTGTATAATGTAGTTTAGCAATAATTCTTTGGACGTAATTTATTTTTTTAAAAAAGTTCTATTTGTTGTCCTGCGGTACATACGCTATTTGTGTAGGTTACAAAAAATAAGGATCAGCACCATCGCTTCTTGCAGAAAGCCGGACTGATGAGTGAATTGTAGTCTTTAAGTGCTTGGTTATTGAAAGCGCCGTTTGTTTTCGTTCTCAAAAACTTATGGGAATTCAATTCAGGATGTCATTTATGAATACTACACCAATAATGAAGTGAGCGAACAAGACAATGAGAAATTCAAAATTTTTAACTGCTAAAAATATTGTAAAATATAAATGTAAGTGTGAATTAAAGGTAAAATAATAAGTATCGTACGAAAAGAGGATACCCCAGGGCCAAGGTATTGTACCCCGAAGGATGACTTGAAGTGAGGCCCTACAATGGAGTGAAAGAGTGAAGAGATTTTGGTCAACGCCATTGTCAACGCTTAACGTTCATATCTACCTGAGAGAGTTACAAGCAATCATATTTGGAAGAAACATCTCAACGCGCATTACATTTGTACACCTACGATAAGAAAACACATTCCAAACAATGTTTCTATCATTTTAAAAATTGGCATCGCTTATTGTAAACACAATTTTCAAGACTCTCAAAATGGCTAAAAACAAATTTTTTAAACTGCCGTATCTAGGAAAATTCTAACCGGATTCGGTAACACAATAATATAAATAGGCGCTGAAATTTGAACCATGAGTATCACAAATAAAATAATATGGTCGCCGCTTAAAGTCCCATAGGAATATGAATAATAGCAAAGCTCGGTGTGCCAGTTGCTGGGTTTGCGTGTAGAGGCGATAATGCGTTACATACGCCGACCGACGTCGCTCTTAACACTCCATCGGTTATGTGCCTCACATACACCAACGCAGCCAACCTAGATAAGAATATTAACATCGAGGTCTTTAGCGCTGATGAGAGGTGACATGATGTGAATATGGAGAAGCATCGGAATTAAATGTGAGGGGAAATCGAAGGATCTCCGAAAAAACCTAACGATCAGCGGCATCGTCCGGCACGATATCCATATGCAAAAATCCAGGACCGACTCTGCCGGGGAACCAACGCGGGTCCTTGGTGGTAAGCGAGTGGTCTAAGCACTCTACAGCCGCGGCCCATGTGAATTGAAGGTGATGCGAGATAACGTCGCGAAAAGAGAATGCGTCCATACATGATTTGTAATGGTAAGAATATAGCCTACCACTTGCACGAAGAATATGAATATATTAACTTTACCTTATATTATATAGGCATGTACATATTCTAAATTGTCCTATCAGAATGCTTAAATGCGCGTGGCGAGTTTGCAAATGCGTACACGGAATGTTATTAGGAGTTAATAGTTACAGAAATAAAACACTTTTTTTTAATCAATTACTAACCTCATTTAATATTATAACAATAACCTACAACTTATCTTTTAATTAGCGAGTTTAGACCTGAACCTAACCTATGTATTATTAAAGTATGTAATCAGCGTTAACGTCAAATGCGATTGTTTATCTACGACGCATACGAAAATTGAGTGATGGTAAAATTTTACTTGAAAGAATGTAGTTCAATGTAATAATATAATTGTACACGACCACAGTTAACCTGGTAAAAGTTATGGTACGTAAATCTGACAACACTCGTAACGGTATTTTAACATTGTTATCTCTAGAATTTATTTTACAAACATAGAAATATTTTTTATAAAACGTACGTATATTAACAAACCGTATACTCAGTCGATATCATTGTTCCAACAGATGTCAGCACCTTTGCATCTCCCATATTCTTAGAAAGTCTGCAAAATGTTCCTAGGAATGAATTTCAATTTCTTTTATACTAACTTCGAGAAACCCGCAATTTTCAAAATGTTTTAACTCGACAAGAAATTTTACCAACGATTTTTTAATTGGTTTCCAAAATATGGATATTTCAATAAACGGCATGATCGTTATTTTATGTCCTATGCCTTCTTAAGTGTTTTGTTAGGTTTGGGTAAAGTTAACCTCGCACTGTGCCTCTGGCTGTGACCAAATAAAATATCGGGTTGGTTATTCTTACCTGTTTTACCATGAGAGTTCCATGTGCTGAATCTCACAATACATAGAAAAATTTTGTCAGATTTTTTTTTTTCGGCGAAGTGTTTTGCTAATGTTTAACTTACTGCTGTATTGTAGTCATGGTACGAGCGTTTCGGATTATAATTAAAGTACGTTCTGTAAATAATATGCTGCACGACGCATATTCTAAAAAACAATGATAGTATTAATTTATTAACACTAAAGTTTATTTGAATCGATGAACTTAACTTTCGTGAAGTGAAGTGATTTTGATCAGCACTTTTTTTTATTTCCATATACCGATTTACAGCACTTTACATAAATACTTTTTATATAATGGAAGACACCACATTCACATAAGCAAAGCTTGTGTGTGAGTGCTACTAGACAAATTATTTTCTATAGCTGCGGTTAGTTATGTAATAAAACTTGTCATTTGGTATTAATTAATTTGAGAACAAAAAGTTGAATGCTGCATGAAATACAAAAAAAAATAGTTTTTGATGGATACAGATTGTATTTAACAATTTGAAATATAAAGAATGTGAAAATAATTATCTACAGTAAAACTACTACTTAAAGATTAAAGTTATTTAACCATCGATCAATATAATTTTTTGTTTATATTTTTATGTTTTATTTTTTCAGGAAGAATTGCTACAATTATTGAAAGCAAGAATGTGGATGATCTTTGAGAAATTGTTTTGTGAACTAGGGGAATTGGTAAATTTTGGTTTAAATTATATCGAGTAGGATATATATGAGATAACTACTGTACTGGTAACTTTTTGTTCAAGAAATTGACTAACATGGTTCTAATATACAATTTTCTGATATTGAATAAATACTCTCAAACGACTGAAAAGTTCTTTTGGCGGATGGTTAAAAGTCTTTCTAAACACAGTTCGTAAAATAACTTTTTGTAATAAAATTAGTGGCTTTATTGCCGTTTTGCTCATACATCCCCATGCTAATATACCATACATCAGAACAGATTGAATAATGGCTACATAAACAATTCTTATATATTCAACTGATAAAACAGATCTAAGTTCCACAAATTTATATATTGTTTTACGAATTTTTTTAGTTAAGTAAGAAACATGCTTGTCCCATTTTAAATTACAATCTAACATAACACCCAAATACTTTGTTTCCTCTACTCGTTCTATGACGTTACATTTACATTTTGCATTTAATTGACTACAGTTATGTATTTTGAGTTCTTGGTGTTCCTTCTGTTGACCAGATTTGTTTGCAGAAAATGATATGCACTTTGTTTTAGTTACATTAAGAGAGAGAAAATTTTTATCTAATATAGATTTCATTTTAATTAACTCTTCATTAGCTATATTAAAAACTGATGTCCATGAATCAGATGAAAAAAGAATCACAGTATCATCTGTATAAGATATTAGTCGACCATTTATATCTATGTTGCACAAATCATTTATATGAATCAAAAACAGAATTGGACCAAGAATACTCCCTGCGGGACTCCTGTATTTATTCTCATTGAATTTCCAAGCTTATTGTTTACTTTAACACATTGCATTCTATTTTCTAAGTAACTGTTAAACCATCTGTTAGCCAATCCCCTTATTCCTTAACGTCTAGGACTTTAGCGCTAGTGAGGGATGGCAAGAGGTGAGTATGGAGCATTGCCGGAATGAAGGAGTGGTGGAAACGAGAGATCTTCGAGAAAACCCTTCGACCAGCGACATCGCCCTGCACGATTCCCCATGCGAAAATCCGAGAAACCACTTAAAGGCCATGTCCTCTTTTTTCTACTGTTTTTGCAATAATAATTAATTTTTAAGCTTAAACGAGAGCAGATATTAAAAAAATCTACCTGGCAGTTTTGTTTAATATCGTCTTTTCCATGCTGGCTTATTTTTTCAAGGCAATAAATACAATGCTAATAATAAACGAAGTTCTGGTTAATTGACTTTTTAGTCGAAACCGTATAATTTCTTGCTCTGAAAAAATAGCTATAATGGCAAAAACCATTTTAAACAAAACTGCCAGGTAGATTTTTTAATATCTGCTCTCGTTTAAAATTAAAAATTAATTATTATTGCAAAAACCGTAGACACAAGAGAGCATGGCCTTACGTTTCGTGAACATGTTATCAAAGTAACGCCTGAATCAAATAAATTAAACTTCGTTGTCGGGTATTATGGCACTGAAATAAATAACTCAGATTAACTATTTATGTTGTTAGCTCTGATTTGTGGACTATGCTCAGTTTTATGAGGTTTTATACATATTTCCACATGTAATGCCTCTAGGAGTAGTGCAAATAACAACTTGGTTCAATACTATTGTACGTAAATGCTGAAATATGACTAGTTCTTAATAATATCGATGGCAAGTTGAGAGAACATAAACGCTAAACTTGCATTTTTTTTTTATATTTACCTAATTTTTTACACAAATTGCGCTAGATACAATAACAGATCTATTATAATTCACAACACTATGCAAAATTTATATTTTGCAGTAGTATTTTAATTACATTGCTTTATTTAATGGTGTTGCAGATATGGTGACTTTTGTAAACTCTTACATTCAGAAGAAATGTACGATAATTGAGGTTCGTAGTGCGATAATTTGTGTTTGCCGGTACGCGAGGTAGTAGGGGTGGCGGCACTGGGAAGCAGAGGGGGCAGAAAGGCGCGTGGCCGCGGTCAGTGCGCGCGGAGATGCCGGGTCGTACAGCGGCGTAGCAGTTGAGCGGTGCGATGGAGCTGTCTCTACGACACAGGGACGCTGCCGAGGGGTTGACAGAACTGCCTCCCCGCCCCCGGCTGCACCAGCCCCACAGACACCTGACTCAGTTGCCGCCGCCCTCCACCCACGTGTCCTGCCTCTACCCAGAGCTGCTGGCGCTCATCTTCAGCCACCTAGACGTACGCGACAAAGGGCGTGCGGCGCAGGTGTGTGTAGCCTGGCGAGAGGCAGCCTACCACCGTTCCGTGTGGCGCGGGGTCGAGGCCCGACTGCACCTCCGCCGCGCCAACTCCGCCGTCTTCGCCAGCCTCGTCCGCCGAGGTATCCGTCGCGTCCAGGTGCTCAGTCTCCGCAGGAGTCTGCGGGACGTCGTGAACGGCATTCCGGACCTACAGAGCCTCAACTTGTCGGGCTGCTACCACGTCACCGACATCGCCCTGTCGCACGCGCTCGTCTCCGACCTGCCATGCCTCACCGAGCTCAACCTCTCGCTATGCAAGCAGTTGTCGGACACCTGCCTCGGCCGCATAGCCACCTGCCTGAAGAACCTGCAGGTGCTGGAGCTGGGTGGTTGCTGTAACATCACCAACACGGGACTGCTGCTGATCGCGTGGGGGCTGCGCAAACTACGGCGACTCAACCTGCGTTCCTGCTGGCACGTGTCCGACCTCGGCATCGGCCACCTCGCCGGCCTCAACGAGGACTCTGGCGGCTCGGGCAACTTCGCGCTCGAACACCTCGGTCTGCAGGACTGCCAACGTCTCACCGACGAGGCGTTGCGCCACGTGTCCGCCGGCCTGCCCGAGCTCAAGTCCATCAACCTCAGCTTCTGCGTCAGCATCTCCGACGGTGGACTGAAACACCTCGCGCGCATGCCCTCCCTGCGAGAGATCAACCTACGGTCCTGCGACAACGTCTCCGACGCGGGGCTGGCGTACCTCGCGGAGGGCGGCTCGCGGATCACCTCCCTCGACGTGTCGTTCTGCGACAAGGTGACGGACCAGGCGCTGCACCACGTGTCGCAGGGGTTGTTCAACCTGCGGTCGCTGTCGCTGAATGCGTGCCGCGTGTCGGACGACGGCCTGTGCCGCATAGCGAAGACGCTGCACGAGCTGGAGGTGCTGAACATCGGCCAGTGTAGCGGCGTGACGGACCGGGGGCTGGCTGCCGTCGCCGAGTGCTTGTCAAGCTTGCGCTGCATCGACCTGTATGGCTGCACGCGCATCTCGCCCATGGGGCTGGAGCGAGTCATGAAGCTGCCGAGGTTAGCAACTCTCAACTTGGGTCTCTGGCACATCCGGTGAGGACGCTCTGTGAGTGCGCGCACATCCGCCCCGTCCCTACCCCGACAGTCACTTGTTAACTCTGTTTTGTTTCTTCTCTCCGTAGCTTATTGCATTTTCAAACAAAACATCACGTCTAATAAAAAAACTCCATAAAAATTACACGGAGTTTTCTTTCTCGAGTTGTTTGTTACCTGTTTTTTTTTTCTTAAATGTTTCTGGCAAACGACTACCACTGCCCACGCTCGATGTCAGATGTGGGGTAAGTATGAAATATATTGGGTCATGGCACGATTATGATGAGATGGGTTACACGTGTTCATGTAGACCTTGTGATGTACACGTTTGTTATCAAACCTTCACCGCTACAAAAGTCTGTAAAATAATTTCCAAGTCGTTTTTATAGCCAAAAAATGCTAACAATTGAGCCACGTTTTGTGCTTTCATCCAAGGAAATATCCTCATATCTGAAATGTAACAGTATCTGAGAAACGTGCAACGGATAGTGTTCTGAAAACATGCTGTAGACTTCTGCAAGACGGCAAACGCAGTACGTGCCGTGAAAATCAACCTTGAAGTGACTAGTGTTATCTTGTTTGTCGTTAGCATTTCCTGTCTGAAGTTCAATTGCGATAACTTTCTGTACTGCAGATAACGTAATACTTGCATATCGTTCGATACACATTTACGTAATGTATTTAATGTGGAAATACGTAGAATTAAAATTCAGCTAATGTGCGTCAATGTTAGTCACTTAACAACTCCCGCACATGTATAGTGAAAATTCTTGCTGCATTCGAATGTTCAAAAATCGGCATTTGACTGTTTAAAATGTTGCGAGCAACGTTATAATACTAAATATACGTAGGTTTGCTTTGTTATAGTGAGGCAGAAGTATGTTTTAGTAATTGCGGTTCTTCATAAATTCAATTTAACTGTTGACCTCATAAATTTGTAACTGCTGAAGTTAGGTTTAACTGCTAATTCAAGTTTGTTTATTTATTTATTTTATTTTATTTATTGACTTATTTTTCAAATAGCGAAGTTAAGGCATGTAGCTTTCTCTTACACTTAACCATTTTTTTTACAGATGCACAAAATAAAATTACATATACATAGAACTGCCAAAAACTAAGAAAAAATAATTAAAAACTAATGATGACTAACATGACAATACAACAGATCACTTTACATATTCGTGTGAAGTAGCGACTAATAAACACTCGCACAGAGTTTAAGATTTTTCAAAAATATTCCCAACACAAAGTCCTAACTCGTTGTTCTGTAGATATGCAAACATTTACGTATACACAAAACAAAAAATGTTAAAAAATAAAATTGATTAGAAACAACATAATACACACAAGACCAATCAGCGATTTGAACTCAGAACACACCATAAGCTGGTCACGAAAATAATAGTCATAGTAGAGTATTTTGATAATTTACAACGAAGGGAAATAAATAAAAATAAAGTTAATGTGCACTGCCCAACCCTTGCGTTGAGATTTTATTGTGTATCGAAAATTCTACAATTAAGTACTCATTAAAAATTACCTTGTAACACGGAAATAATGTGCATGCGTTTTCTCTTCAGATGACAACCTAATGTCCGAAATCGCTTTACATTTTTCATAGGCCTATGTCAAGATATGGAAGTCGTAATTATCTGCTAGCAAATTCAAGGAAACCGGAAGGTGTCCAAAGTGTCGCACAATGACAGTATGATGCAAAAAATAACTTTTTAAAGAACTGGTAAACCTTCCATTGAAATACAATTTGTTGCTTTCTGCTGTTCGCAGCACAACATACTTGTACGAATATCGATTATAGCATAGTAATTTTGAGATGTATGGTATTCCACCAGATATTGACCCTAGAGCTAATACCTGAAGCCTGCAAATCAATCTACGTCGTCATTATTAGGGTTCTAACATTTTGTTTATGTTATATTGCAGTAAGCTATTTTTGTCTGGTTTCCCACAACTACATTGTTGGCAAAATTACTGCTCAGTTCTCTCCTTGTGCACTTATCTTAATGGTAATAAAATAATTTGAAAACACTGTTCGATTGCTTATAGAACTTGTGGGAATTTTACTTATCACAGCTTAAACGTAGTTCTGTTTGCAGCTTGCAGCCGTTTAAAAGTGGTACAGTGAGTTGCGGTGTTTTTTTGACTACTTTGCGTATCAGCATTTCATTTGTGTAGCTACGAAAAAGAACATACATTTCAAAATACATCGCTATTAATTTAACGATTTAGCACGATTTTTAGAAACGAAACATTTGGGCCACTCACTATGGCCATAATTGTTTTTTCCGATTGCCGTCTGGGAGAATACAAAGAAGACTCGTAAAAATTATAGAAACAAACGTTGGAATTATTTATTTTATTTATTTATTTATTTCGTCTTTCATTTTCTTGGCGAAGTTAAGGCTAAAATGCTTTCTCTTACACTTAACCAAATTTAAACAAATATCACATGCACAAAGGTAGCAAAAAATTAGTTAAAATCTAACTAGAAACAATAGAAAATAGTAACTAAGTATATAAAATTGACGTAGTTAAAATAAAATAAGCTGACAGCTGCGACAAAACTTAAAGGAAAACTAATCTAAATCCTGGAATATACACTAGCAGCTTACAACATACATTCCCACTAATAAAACATACATATCAGCGTGTTCCATAGAAAGAACAACACTAAACCGATGCACGCCAGTTGAGTGGCTTGAGCATAGAGGACGATACTAAATTGCATAATTATGTTAATTAGCGACACACTTAGCGGTCTATAGACTTTTGTGTCACTCACATACAAACACAGGCTATCTAGAGAACCGCTACGTATCTGACAGCCACAGGAATTTAAATGGGGAACCAATGTTTAAAAATTAATTCTCAATCCTAACATTTGACAGATTTGTTTCACTCGAGTGTTCCGCATAATATACCTTTAAAATGTGAAATAATGATTTTTTTTTAATTCGCAAGAAAAAAAAGAAGTATTTTAAAATTACATTTTGGGAAGTAATGTGATAAATAAACTAACGAAGTTACTTTAATGGAAGTTTTAAAAAGTTGGCTTGTACAAAATTTATATCACTACAAAAGTTTCAAAAGTGACGAGAATTTAGTCAGCACTTAACATCTCTGACATTACCGCTGTTGCGGGGTGACAAGATGTGGGTATGGAGCAGCGCCAGAATGAAGGGGTGGGGTAACGGGAGATCCCCGAGAAACCCACCGACCGACTCCACCGAGAATCGAACCCGGTCGCCTCGGTGGGAGGCGAGTGCTCTAGCCACTTCGCCAACCGCGACACCATAAGAAAATAGAAATAACGCAATTAGCAGAATATTTTATCACAATACTGTAGTATTTTAATTTATAATAAATTTTTAATGGATCACATTTTTAAAACGAACCAAAGAGTTTAAATTAAATGCTTCTATGAAAAACTTATAAGATTTAAAACGAAATACTTGGGACGCATGCAATACGTAATTTATGCGTAAATAGTTCACCTTAGTAACAATTCTATTGCACTGCAGGTGATGTGAACTGTTATGAGATTTTTCTCAACGACACTACACGCTCATTACTAAGATAGTATCTGTCGCAACCGCGCCAAGTATATCGTTTTAAATATTACAAGTATTTTCACAGATAAAATTATTTTATACACTACTTATCCCGTTTAAAAAACGCGGAAAATTTATTTTTTATTTAAATAATTATTTTCTTTTTAGTGTTGTGTGTGTGAAATTTTGCAATTGATTTTAAACAAGCAAATTTGTACAGAATAGACAAGAAGGCGATTTAAGGGCGCGGTCTACCGCAATTTTCATCATCATTAATTTATTTTGTATGTGTACCAGATATTTTTTGCTTGTTTTAGACACAAAATGTGACTAAATTTGGCTCTTATGAATTTTTTTATCTCTCATAGTTTTCGCGTAATGACTTGTTAAATTCATATTTTGCATGTTTCCGTTTTAACGACTACACTAAAACCAACTGATATACCAAACTCAAAAAAATCACAGTGGATAAAGACATTGCAGTCTACAATGTCATGATCATAAAATTAAAGAATAAACATTATTTGTATTTTTTAAAAAATATTGAACTTTTTAAATTTTTATTTTCAGTTTCAGCATATTTTTTTTTAATTTAAAATAATTTTTATTCTTAAATTTTATGAGCATGTCATTGTAGCCTGCAATGTCTTACTGTGATTTTTTTGAGTTTGGTATATCAGTTGGTTTTAGTGTAGTCGTTAAAACGGAAACACGCAAAAATATGACTTTAACAAGCCATTACGCGAAAACTAGGAGAGATAAAAAAATTTCACAAGAGCCAAATTTAATCACATTTTATGTCCAAAATAAGAAAAAAAATAACTGGTACAAATAAAAAATAAAAAAATGGTGATGAAAATTGCGGTAGACCGCGCCCTTAACTGCATTGTCTTCTAGTTCTGAGCTACGTTTCAAATTTCAAATCTCTGGCCCATCAAGAAGTTAGTTCAAATCTATTGCGAAATTTGTACCAGGCAGACAGATAAACAAAAGATCGAGTTAATAACACGGTAAAATAAAGTTGGTTAAGGTGGGACATCTGCCGCCATATTGGATTATTTTATTTTATGTTTAATTTTTTAATTCTGAGACTAAAAGTGTAAACTCTGCGATTATATCATAGCAGTTGGTTTTTTAATGTGAGTAGCCTACATGTAGGCCGCAATCAGTCACACAAAATTAAGAAATGTAAAATAAATTGCTCCACTGATTGCGGCCTAAATATACGTTAAAAGATCAACTGCGATGCTAGTACTGTAGAGCAAGATAAATAGTATTCACGCTATAATCGCACATTTTACACTATTCTTCTCAGAATATAAAAAAAAAACTAAAAACAAAATAATCCAATATGTCGGCTGAAGTCCCACCTTAAGTAGGCCGCCTGGGTGGACGCATTATAAATGTTCGAAGCCTAGAAGTGTTTGAGTGGCAATGTAACGTGAGTGGTCTTTACGTCGCTTCGACAGCGAAGTTATTATAGACGGCGACACGCAATGATATGAACTGGGAGAGGAATCCGCCCTTTGTTTTCAATTTCAAATAACTCAAATGTTTATACCAATTGCTTAGAAAAAATTTTGGTACAGTGTACAGACATACGATACACAATTTTGCCACAGCGTTTTTTAAAAATAATGTACCGTTTGCTAGGAAAATATATGTAATTGCTTCATTTTGGCTTATTTTGACATCAAAATACGTGACATTTCAGGGGCAAAAATGTGAAAATCCGTTTGGTGTATTGCAAGAGAAAAATTAAGATACAAACGTTGATATATGTGTTAAAACTGTAAGAATGAATTTTTGGTATATGTATTAGTTTGCGTTAAAAAAAAAAAATATTTTCGAAACCACAGCAAGACTAAAGAGCGAGGCCTTAACAAACCATTCCAGAACTCGACTGGAGCGATTTCGGGAAACCACTGAAGATCAAAATCAGGTTGGCCAAAGACGGGAATGGAATCGGATCCTTCCTAATGCGAGCCCAATGTGTTACCGTTGCGACACCTCGTTCGGCTGAATAATTAAATAGTGTTTAATTACCTTCACATTTACTCTGTAAATATATTGGTAAATGTCATGGTACGATAAAATATATTTAGAATGACTGAAGTCCTATGCAAATATGAATGCTTCACTTCTATATTTTTGCCGTTTCGTTTTCGTTTTTCTCGGCAACAATAGTAACTCATCTTCCGAATGCCACGAAGACGGTCAGAGTGACGCAAGAGTTAATGTGTTGAAGCAGGCACACAGCATTCGACCCCACCACAAACCTGCTCTTAACCTACTAGCAGAATGACTTAAATATCGACAGTGTTGAGAAGCTGAGGTAACCCACCCACACCTTGTGCCACAGAAACCTCGCTACTTTCTTCGCGGGCTGTGGTCTCATGTTGGAGATATACTACGCAACTGCGCTGGTTGTGCTGCAATTTAGAGTGTTTATTATCACAACAAAACGCTTTCACTTCACTTGGTTGTTGAGTGATGGGTGTAACTGGCACTATTACAAGTGACCTGATTCCTAGCTTACAGGAAAGAATTGCCTGTAGACTGTAGATAAACAGTACTAGTAGATGTTAGTCCTCGGTAACGCAACAAGTTTTTCACGCAGATACATCATATAACAGCGCAATAGAACGAACATTTTTAATACAATCTTAGCAGAAAATTGTGAAAAAAGTGTGTATATGTGTTTTCAACATCACTTGTGTTTGTAGCTCTGTTAAACGGGGAAGTTTGTACTAGTTGCTTTATTGATTTTGTAACGTTAAAAACCCTCCAATTCGCATTTTACTTCAGCATATTCAAAATCCCTTGGAAATTGTTATAAAGACAGTAAAATAGTTGAAATTTCCTAAATTGTCTTACTCATGTTACTTACTGTTGGAATATCAATAATCTACTTACTTAAATACGAAAACGGCTGAACTTACACTCAGGCTAAACTTCCGCTCATACGAATGGACTCGAACCCGCTACGCCTGGTGCTTCTGTGTACACCAAACACCAATGTCATCAGTACGTATGAGCACATGTGTATAAATATTATAACGTCATTTCCTCTTATCTTACACTACTTAAAGATCAAATAGGATGAGCAATTATTACGGTCAGTGAAAGTAATACTCTGATTAAAAAATGTTTATGTACAAATCGTTGTTATTCTTCAGAATTATAAGTTAGTTGTTGGTGGATTGAACTAAAGTAGTGTTAGAAAATATTTATTATGCAAATAAGTTTTTCCACAAAAAAAATCGTTCAGCAATTTTGATTTCTCCTGCCATTAGCCGTTTATTTTTATAAGCTTCTGTTTGGGAAAGGTGTACAACTGAAAGATCAAACCTGACATCCATGTCTTCGTTAGTTTTAACACACAGCATGGCCTAAACGTTTCATTGACAGTGAGATCATTGGAGACGAAATATTTCACACAGAGAATAAAAAACAGGAAGGGACATTATTATGGTCTGTATTCAGGAACCATCCTATCATTCGCCTGGAGTGATTTTAGAAAACCCATGAAAAATCTAATTAAATATGTCCGAATTGGAAGTCGAACCCCGGTTCTCCCGACTGCGAGTTCAGTGTTTCCACTTGCACCGATGTCTTCGGGATATTAACTTTATTCAAAGTAATGGCAGAGCCCTGGCTCAATTTAAAAAGGTTTGCAAAAACTACAAGAGAATTAATTCATTGTAGTACTCAAACCTTTGTTGAAGTACAACAAATTTTCTTGTAAAATGGTCTGTAAGAAAGCTTAGTAAAACTTTATAGTTAACCAAAATCACAGATTTATAGGGTATAAAACACTCATATACACAACATGTTCTCCGTAGCGTTGTTGGTTAGACGCCGGTCTATAGTGCGAGAGGTCCTGGGTTTGATTCCCGGCTCAGACATAGATGTGTTGTCTTTTCACCTCACTTCACCCTCATTGGCTCTTCAGACTTACACCTCACCTTATACACAAATCACAACCTGTGGTTTTGATATTGCTGAAAAAAGGTGAATATTCCTATTAATTACGTGCTGCAAAATTGAGAAAGATTAGTCATTGAACTGCACTTAAAAAACGTGAAAATAAAAAGAAAAAAACAGCATAAAGTCAAGGTGGTGAAGGGGTAAAGTACACGGATATTAAGCGTAAGGATAGGTTCGAAACCTTGTGCTTCCACGTAACTTTTTTTTGTAAAAATAATTACACGTAAAATTGTTTGATAAAGAATTATTTGATATACTAATATTCTTGTAAATAAGAGAAAATTATATATTTCAACTACAATTTTCTCCTAACTGCAAGTTTAAATGTAAGGCTGCGCCTAGTTACAAATAGGCTAGATAGTTGACTTGTGTTTTCTACAAGATGGACATTGTAGTTTAACAAGTAATTTTTTTGGCAACTAGGTTTTAAGGATTTTCGTTGTGAAAGGACAAACAAATTTGCAGAGTTTACACTGACTTTCCTTAAAACACACAACATTTCGTAGCTGATTTGAACGGCAGCCGAATTAATTTACGGCAGATTTTAAGGTGTTCAAAACTTGTGTTTCTTATTAAAAAGGTGTTTAAAATGTTGCGTTGCTACAACCAAACCGCAATTTGTTATAAGATTGATTGTGTGTGTATTGGGGGGGGGGGGGAGAAGGTATGCAATCGGAAAATAATTTTAGGTAATGTATTTTGAGACATGCCCAAGTAGATGAAGCTTTTCAATTGATTTTGTATACGAACATTTACAATGCAGTGCACGTTTTTATAGTACAGCACAGTGTGTAATTTCTAGTATCTAGGCGGCCAAAAATCATATCCCGGAAACCACTAGGTCGATTTAAATCCTATTTGGCATATACTTTATATACATGACCTTAGTAAAATTGTGCAGTTTTAACATAAAAATTATCAATATTTTTTGTGAAAATTGAGCATTAATTACTTTGTACAAAAATTACTACGGCTGACACTGGTTTGTCGTCGATGTTAACAACAAAGCTTATGGATGCAGAAACAGGTAAATTTAAGGATGTTTTCGTCTTAGTGCGCAGGCACCCACTTATCAGCGACATGCTTGAACTTAACCCTTGAGGGTTAATAAAACCGAGATGTGTGTTTATGACTGCTCAATAACTAAATGCAAACAATAAATTGACAATATGCACAATGGCTCTGTCATCTAACAACTGCCGATTAAGACCAGCCGAATTACTTCGAGCCAGCACGACCCCGCCTACATGGTTTTGCACACTGACAGCGACGTCGATAAAGCGGGCAATTTTTGAAAGTTCCAATTGGAAGTTCTGGTTTTATAAACTTTGTATGCAGTCTTGCACAAGCTGCCAAGTAATAATGATGGTGATAGGCTCTTCTTCGCTGCCATGCCTGATCTCGGCAGACATAATAGCATCCCGCCCGGGGAATTATTGTGGTCGACGTGGCGCAAACTTCAGCTATCAGGTTATTACAGTAGTTCTCACTGATTACAAAATTATTTCCGGAGTCATAATAATATCGATTTAAATGTATGATACACGTATTATAATGCAGATAAATCAGCTTGCTAAGTAATATGCGAGTACCCAGTTTAATCAAATTGGGGTAAAAATTTACTGAGAGGTCTTACTATTGCAAAGATAAAAACAGTCACTGTTTTCTAAATAATACAAGATGACAAATGAGATACACAAGTAAAGTAAGCGTTGTATGTAGTATGTGTACCTACCAAGTTTGATAAAATTCAGAAAAAAAAAAGACAATATAAAAACTTTTTTTCAAGTAACTAAGTATTTATGAATCCAGTCAGGCACGCCTATTACACATTTGAGAGAATACGTGGTTTACTGTGTATTTGTTTAGTATGTTGACGAGTTGTATGTTGTATATGAGAAGTGGAACCTAATCAATGTTTCAGTAATTATTGATACGTAAGTACAAAGATTGTGCAGCTTTGCCATAATTATTATTTTAGTCGTGTAACAAACGCTAAAATATAGACATTAAGGGGCCCGCCTCTTTGCCATAAAATCACACTGCAGCGTGTTTGAAGAAACAGTTTTACACCGAAACTAATACACGTGTGTTCACGCCGTTTGTCTACGAAAAGAACACACACTTCAGACGACTGCCCTTAAGTACTTTCAAGACAACACACGTATTAGAAATATCCTTTTAGGGCACGTCAAAATGGGTTAAAACGGGGTTTTCAGGCTGCTATGGCGGAAAATATACTAGCCGAATACATGTGAAACCACTTAAGGGTAGTGCATTGGACTTTTGTAAAGTGATTTCGTAAATAAAACAATAGGGTCATCACTTAAAGTCCCATAGGAAATTTGTTTTTTTCGCGAAGACTGCACGCCTTAAGCTTAGAGGCGACGCACCGTTGTATGACCCATACGATGTCGCCCTTAGCACCATACCTCACTCACACAAACACATGTGCCACGAGGCGGGCCCCTTAATACGACCTCAGAAACGCACAAACACTCGCTACGACAATAACGCTTCTTACAAGCAACACTGTAGATGATGGTGATATTAGTCGAGATATAGATATCCACAACTTTGAAGGAGTAGACCTAGTATTTCGATTTGCAATAATAATAATAAATTAATTTTAAATCATATTAAGTACAAACATCTGAACTCCTGGTTTATTAGTTTTAAAACCATGGTGTTTAAGTGTGCCGCCTACATGGGTCTGTTTTATCGCTGGAGTCTCAGAATTAAAGAAGCGATAAGGATTACACTGGCGCGTGCACTTTAAGCCCCATCACTTCTACATGCAAGGTGCTAAACTGGCACGGAACTTCGAGATATTAAATTGTGACGCCTTATTTTTTGATTGGTGAATGATTGTTTCAATGGAGACTGTATAATCCTCTATTAGTTTCGTATTAGTCTGAGCAGTAGTTTGTGATGTACACTAGCTGAGCAATAAAGCCGTTTTTAGACATGTAGGAGGGTTCGGAAATAGTATTTTAATCGTACGTGATGTTTCGGAAGCCCTAGAATGTTCTTCACTGAAATGTGTTTTCTTTCCGTAGATAGAAGACTTTTACGGTAAAATTCGGGACTGAACCGAATTTCAGCTGGAATCAACACAGAATGACCGAGAAGAGAATAAGAGCTTAAAACTTGATTACAGTAAAATGTTATTACAGGCTGACATGTAAGCAAAGAGTGAAACTGTACGGAACATTTTGTAGGAATTTATTAACAGTAGCAATGAACTACATTAAAAGGTAAGGTACGCGGGCTTTACGTCTCGTCGACGGTGGAGTCATTACAGGTAACGTATACTTAAACAATAACAGGAATTGGGAGGGTCTCAGCCATGGCGACCATTCCAACATTTGTTTGGAGCTATTCTGAAAACAATAGGAAACCGAAATCATAATGGCCAGAGCCGGGCATCGAACCTCAGTAGTCCCGAATGAGAGATAAACGTGTTACCGTTGGGCCACCTCGCTCAAAAAAGAGAGGCAAACATTTATTAGTATGCATTTTCGGCTTGAAATAATTTGTATGCAAGTTATTTTGTACTTCATTTTATTTCTATGACATTAAACGCTCTTATTTGGCTAGCCCAGGACAATTCATCATGTTACATTACTAAGCAAACTATTTCAATATGGCGACCGCTTCGTCTCGTGCAGCTCAGTGGAACGTGTGTCTAGAGTAAACGACTCAATAAAGAGTCTACACTCCAGTCCACTTCGGCGACTAGACTGGATTCCGCATTCCATTACATCAGTTGAGCGAGAGCATGTTTAAAATTAAGTTTCGATCTAGAATCTTTAGTGAACTCCGAGTTCAATCAGTACTGAACTATTACTCTAAACTTAGTTACGGTCGTCAACAATATATTTAAAAGTAAACGTAAATTTCTAACCTGCGGCAACGCAATTCTACAACCATATAAGCGAGCCCCTTAAAAATGAGGAATGAATCACTGTTGGAGAAATTACTTCCCAGTTGACCCATTTCAGAGGTAATTCTTTCAAATAAACAACACTCTTGTCAAAAATTTTCTAAAGGAGTACTGCCGCAAAATAATAATCTTTCTAATTGTGGGTTTATTACCTAATATCTTCAATGTAATGTTAAAACTAGCATTTCACACAAAACAAACATGAGCTATGCAGGAGTATCCGTTAAAATATTTCGTGCAGAATACTATTTCCTTGAAAGCATTAGTTTTAAAACTAATAAAATTGAGAAGTTTTTTTTTATATCCTACTCCCGATTGAAGCTTCATAGCCACATGCTAGGCAGAGTCGCAGTACTCACAGGGTGCTTTCTGTTGTCACGTCCACCTTCATGCCACACCACTTCTTGAGGACATTTAGGGCCTTATTCATAGTCGTGAGATAGTTCCGAGATGATCCCGAGATCATCTTGTGCCAGTTAGTCCAGGGTTGGTCCTATAGTCCGGACCAAGTGTTACCTTATTCATAAACGCCAAGTAACGCCGGACTAAATATAGTCCGCGTCTATGAATAAGACAAAAAATTAGTCCGACGATAATCCCGCACTAGTCCGGGTCAAAAACGACTATGAATAAGCCCCTCAGTGTTCGTTATTATTTTGGTAATAACGGAGCAGTTCTTCAGAACTACAACATTTATTTTCAGAAAGAAGTACATGCTGAATTAATGTCAATTATAAGTTGATTCTTATAAGATTAAAAATATGCGCTGCCAATTTTTTTGTAATTAAGTTCAAGAAAATTTTCAGAGTACCACTGAAATACCATGGAATATATGTTAGGAAAGCGTACAGTTTCATATTTTGTTTTATGTTAATACGTTAAAACAAGACAAAAAAGTTAAACCTTGATTGCAGAAGAAGCAAGTACCTCATTTTAAAGTAATTTTTGCTTCGTGACGTTAATGTGACTTAAGTAAATTAATGACTAAATAGTAGATAATATAAGAACAGGTGTAGCTCGCAGCAACGCAGGTGAAGCGCAGATAGGGAGGCAGCTTGTATGACAGTGGACATGGCCTTAGAAGTTCAGGTCTGGACACTGCTATAAAATATTCACCCCTTATGACTGATTTTAGTTCCTTCACTATCCGCAAAAGCGAATGAAAACTGGTGGCCCCACTAGCACACTCGTGCTAGTAATTATTTTCCAACATTAAATGCATTATATTTTTAAAGTATAAATACTAGAAACTTACTTAAGTTTAACCAGAATATGTTTAAATACTTGAGTTTTGATTAAAATAACAAACTTCTCTTCACAACAGCCCCACTGCGACAGTGGCGCCAACAGTTTCGTTCAGTCATGAGAGGGTCAAAGATAAAGCATTGAAGAGTATGTGAGTGTCCAGACCTGTACTTCTAAGACCGTGACAGTGGAGCACTTGACGCATAGCAGTTTCTCGGCCAGGCAGGTAGCAAGAGTTGTCCTGTGGGCAACGTACCGCGAGGAAGGAGACCCAGCAGGCAGGGGCGGATATAAACTGGCTCGCCGCTCTACGACAGGAAATATCGCCGTCCTTGGCGCGTGTTTCCACAACGTGCGTGCTCCACAATGGCGCTATTGTCCTTGCAGCGCTGCTCACGAGGCTGCGTACGCACGCAGATAAGGCGAGTTCCTCGCCTCCTAGACTACTAGCACAGTAGTCCAGCATGTTTCATCTTTACCCTCTATTGTATTTATTATTATGCAGTTCAATACCAAGAGAAAATAAACAAGTGGATTATTGTTCACAATTATCGAGTCGAGTTTTTTTAGTCAGGTTGAGGAATTAACGGTGGGACATCCGACCATCCCTCCCCCTTCATAATGTGCGTTTGCTCTCCTAAACGTTATTCCATAAATAGTTTTCTTTATCTAAACAGCATATCCCGTATATCCGAAAATAATTGTTTGGGAAATATTTATTTTAAGTAAAGAAAAAAAACTATTCTCTATTGACTCCACATTTAGTTTTATTCGTATTGAATACAGAGGACAAAATTAATGAAAACTGGTAAAGATGGCATTGTAGGGCTTCGGAGCTCAGTATCTTCAAGATAAAGAAGACAATTACACGCTGGGATCTGTAGTTAAGTTCTTCGGCATTCGACACGGGAAATAACATATTATTGCAGATCTAATATGCGTGCTATTGGACTGCAACTGATCGGGACCTGGAAGTGCGCAGGCGGTAAGAACGACTCTTACTAGCTTACCAATTGCCTCATCGCCTCTAAGCTGACTACGTTCAACTGGAGTCTGTCTTCAGCTCGATGCCTTCTCTTCGCCTCTTCCACGGTAACCTTGCCTGAGACAGGAAAGTGTGTAGTTCGTTTTACTTATCAGTATGACGCATGGTAACCATTTTCAAAGCAAATTTCTGGAGCAAATAGTCGTAGTTCGCAAAAAAAAAAAACACTGCAAACAGCAGCACAAACACGGTACACGCCCTTGTCTTCTTCATAGCGAGCCACGTAAATGAGCGGGGTACCCGCATAAAGTTCTGCGGATCAGGACGATTTCTTCGCGGCAACACTTGAATTGTTCATGACGCCTGCAAACATGTGCGAGGGTCGGGATCGGTGTAACTTGTGGCGAGCACTCGCTGCTGGTACGGAACTGTTGGCGTTGGCTTGGACCGCGACGCGACAAAGGAGTTGACGGACCGAATGGCAGGTGCTGTGGAGACAGGTGTGCGGTATGCAGGTGACAACTGATGAGGCCCGCGGGGGCGCAGAACAGTCACACTTACAGACACGCAACTGCTGCTCACATCTCGGGTACACGCCACTCTGTCTAAAATTAGGCTGGATGTATTTTAGGGTTCATGATTGTAGGCTGAGTAACTTTAGGCTGAGTAACTTCTGGCTGAGTAACTTCTGGCTGAGTAACTTCTGGCTGAGTAACTTCTGGCTGAGGGACTGTACGGTGAACGGTTTTAGGCTGTATGACTGTAGACTGAGAGATTGTAGACTGAGTGACTGTAGGGTGAACGGTTTTAGGCTGAATAGCGTCGAAGAGAGGGTTTTACACTGAGCTATTTTAGGCTGAGTGACGGTCGCCCCGAATCTCCAGTTCCTGTCGTGCGCGTCGCTGAAATGGCTGAATGCACAACAGTCAACGTTTTTCACTGGCATATAAAACTTGTAAGGTCACTGAAACACTGTTGATAATCTGTTGGCGGTTGCCGCATTTGTAAAAAGTTTAAGGGCGCGTCCACCCGATAGCCCCGACGAGAGTTAGGTTACGGATTGACATTGTAGTAACGACATTTTTGCAAATCTCGGCGAGTCCCACATTGTCACAGGATCTTTTATGCTGTTTTTCATTGCCCTGGAAACTTTGAACAAGTAAGTATTTTCATACACAAAAAAACAGCTTAAAGAACCAGTCATATTTTTTTGCCCTGAATTTTATTTCCACAGCAATATTTTCCTCTACTTAATACCCAAAATGGCTTTTGTCTGAAAACGATATCGCAAAAAGGTGACAGAACACCACCGAATATAATTTAACATATGAACCCCTATCCTTGTTCTAGCCAGGGCTATGCGGTAAGTGCGTACCGAACAGCTAATGCATCGGATATTGATATTCGTTTGAATCATTGGGAAATCACCAGCAAGTCAGTGTAACCTAGCTACAGAAATAATGCGCAATCTGGCATTTATTTTCTGTTAATTTTATCTGATTTCATTAATTTGGTGTAATGTTGAGTGTTCCTGTCTTGAAGTACGAGACGGAAAAGCAGAGCCATGCGATGACGTATTGATTATTCTCAAACCATCACACATTTTATCAGTGACTAAATTGTTTTAGTTTTTCTCATACTATAACACATACTAATAAACGAGCAATGGAATTAGGATCAGTTTCTGTGGCCATATTGAATATTATTATTATTATTTTATCCTTATAAGGAAAATGTTAAATCTGCGACTAAACCGCAAATTCTATTTACTTCACGCTACATTACAGACGTGGCGATCGAGCTATCAGTCCTGCCAATATTATGAATACAAAAAAATGTTGTCACACTGATTGCGGCGTTATTATGCGTTAAAGGTGTTCACGTGGCAAAAACGCATAATTTTACATTTTTACGACGTAGTGTTACTTTGCAGACGTTACTTTTGACTACATTTCCACTTGTGAAACTTTTTTTAGCTCTCATAGTCTTCCCATATCGGCAGGTCAAAGTCAAAATTTGCAAATTACGGGAACATGATATTAGCAAAAACCATCTGACTTACGCGAATGAAATAATTTACATTGAAATTAGATAGTATGGGATGTGCTAAATCGTACAATGCAATTCCTTTGTATTTTTTAAAAAATTCAAAAATTAACAATTTTTTATGCATGGCCATTTTTTTTAAACACAAAGGGACTTGGTTATGTGGTTTTAATTATATTAGCATATGGCCCATAATATATAATTTCAGTGTAAATTATGTCATTCAATTAACTCAGTTGGCTTTTGTTATTAGCATGTTCCCGTAACTTACATATTTTGACTTCGACATTCTGTTATGGGAAGAATATGAGAGCTGAAAAAGTTTCAGAAGTGGAAATTGTAGTCACAAGTAACGTCTATAAAACTAGCACTATGGCGTACAAATGTAAAATAATTCGTTTTTGCCACATGAACGACATTAAGTAGGCGGTTCACTGAAAATGTTTGTTGTTAAAAAAAACTTTTTTTTGTATAAGATATGGTTTGTTTTGTAGGCATATGTTGTGACTATCTTTACTGCAACGCAAAATTTTTAGCTTTCATATTTTTGTATTATATTATTATTAAAGTCAAATTTTGCAAAAATATGGTTTTATGCTTTAAAAGAAAACCAACTTACTTACCGAAATTTAAAAATTCTCAGTAAAGAACAGTGTAATGGATTATGACACTACATTTGTACAAACCGCATTGACTTTTTCTGTATTTAAAAAAGTAATGAATTTAAAATAAAAAAATACATAACTTTTTAAAAATATTTTTAAAATACAAAAGAAACTAATCAACGTGGTTTTTATACATGTCATTACATAGTCCATGGCACTGTTCTTCTTCGTGAATTGTTTCATTTCGGTGAGAAATTTGATTTTCCTTTAGTGCATAAAATAATTTTTTGCCAATTTTGACTTTAATATGATATAATACAAAAACTATGAAAGCTAAACAATTTTCATTATAATAAAAATAGTCACAACATATGCCTATAAAGCAAATCATGTCTCGTGCAAATAAAAACAAATTTAAAACAATTAAAATGTTCAGTCAACCGCCCCTGTAACAGCTAAACCACACTGCAAGGTAAATAGAATTTGCGGTATAATCGTATATTTAACATATTTCTAATCAGAATTTTAAAAAATCGAAAAATAACTTTACTATATATGGTGACTGCAACCGAACCCTAAATGGTGTTTATGTGGGATAAAACCAATTATTTTTTTTATTTCTATGGAATTCCTTTTGAATACAGTTTCCTCTTGCGAAACACTTTTTAGCTCACATTGTTTCCTCATAACGGTGCGTCCAGGTCAAAATTTGCTTGTTTAGCTGCCGTGCATAATGAAAACCAACCTATTTATTTTAGTAAATTAATTCACAGTGAAATAACACGTAATATGCTACGTAATAGGACATCATATAAACTCTCAGTGAAATGTTTTGTATTTTAAAAAATTGCTGAATTTTGCAATTTTTTCCTACACTTTTAAGATTTTTTTAACAAAACTTCGAAATGTTACATTATAGGGATTCTGAATGGTTTATTACATAGCTCATGAGATGTAATTTAAATAAAATTATTCATGAACTACATCAATTGTTTTCCACTATTTGCGTGGCAGTGCAACATGCAAATTTTGACTTTGACGCACTGTCATGGAAAAGCTATGCAAGGTATAATTGTTTTGTAAGAGGAAAGTGTACACAAAGCATAGTCTACAAAACTGACACATTTTATAAAAATATAAAATTATTATTTTATCGCACTTGAATCCTCGGCAGGAAGATTGACGCCAGGCACCTTTGACTGCTCTGGTATTATTCTGGAACGTCATTACTTAAAAATAACCCTTACGGGAGTACACCAACGACACATGCGAGTAAGGTCTATTTACGCCATGAAAATTCTCTACGCACATTGTTGCTTTCCTGTAGTCACTGACACAATAGGCTACACAAATACAGAAAGTTAAGAATGTTTCAGCGAATTTTTATTCACTCAATCCGCATTCATTCTGGTAACGGATTAAGCAAAGTAAACCTGATATTTATTAAATTTTGTTTTGTTCTATATATTTTTATAACCACTTAATTTACATTTCCGAGCAGATCCATCTCTACGCGGAGAACAGTCGGGGTGATGCAACTTTAAATTGAGAAATTGTTGGGTCCTTCCGAATGCAAGTCCAGTGTCTTACAACTAAGTCACACTGCTCGGTTCTAATGGCTGCTAGGATACTATGTAGAAATGTAGGCCAGCCACACTACACCTATGTTACAGCATTTGTGGGTCACTGCTGGTAATACACTGATGTTTAGCACAAGAGTATTCTCCTACCCGGGGCCAATTGTGGTAGAGTATGTTAGTATGTTGCCACTTCAGATCCAGCAGTGCTGCCATGTGCGCACAGCTGAATGCCACTGATAAGTCCATTATAATTTGCTACGTGGGATACTTGGTTCTTTTATACTAGAAGGTACGTGACCATTGGGTAAGAGAGATTACTCGTTGTTGCAACGCAACTCTGCACGAAAATAGTTCCTTGAAGTGAAAAGTGATGAACTAACATTAGTTGCTGGTTGCACGTCCTTGGTTTCGTACTAGCGTAAGAAGCCGTATTGACTAATAGCTGTACGTTAATTACTGTACCAGTCACTGTAACTCCAGCCTCAATAAAGTTCGTTATTGCAATGTTTAACCATGTCTGGCCAGAGGCATCGTGCTGATGGCAGACAAAAACAAGGGACGGAATGAAAAGGGAAGTCTATCTAGTCGTCTATAGCTCGGTATATTCGTGGATCGGCAGCAGCCATGTCGTGCCGGATCTTTTGTAGGAGGAACAGTAACGAAAATTGACAAAAAAAACTTTTCTAGGATTACTGCGTATTGGTTTTCTATAGGCTATTGACTTTTAGATTCCGTGCAGTTAAAAAAAAATACATTTTCTTTCAGTCCCAAAATAAAGCTTAGTTCGTTTGTTTAGTTGAAAGAGTTGCCCTTTATTCAGTTAAGTACAGGAAGATATAACGAACACTATTATAAAGCCAGATATACTGCGCACTTATGGAAAGTGAAATGCTGCCTAGTGTCAAGGATTCTCGAGGATTGTACAGGACTCTACCGATGGTGGTAATGCACGTTATCACCCAAAGTCCAAAGGCGGAAAACTGGTTGGGAACAAGGGGTCGACTGTGAGCTGGTAGGCGAGTGACGGGTGGTGGGGCGAAGATAAGGCAGTAGGTACCGAGAACAGGCTGGTGTTATCGCCTCGCCGCTGATAGCTCGAGGGGTTAGTGCACTGCCCACACAAGGCTGGCGGTGCTGCCACGTCTTTTACGCAACCCCGACCAGCACGCTTTGGGCAGCCGATCAAGTATGTCTAAGGTTAGAGACGATGATGTATCGCGAAAATGTTTTGATCAACTTACCCTTGAAAACACACTGTGGTTTCAGCAACATGTATGATTCAGTGAAACATTTCTGACACAACGTATCTGTCTGGAAACCAATATCAGGCATCAAATTTACAATATCGGGATTATTATTGGCTCAGTGAAACAGGGTAATAGCTCCAAGTACAAGCTACAGCCAGTAATCTTTTGGTAAACTAAACGTGTGTTGAAATCCAGCAAACAGTCAAGTTTTCCCGCGATAAACTATCATCTCTAAATATGGAACTGGTTTTATATCAATATTGGCTGTAGTTTCTTTGAAGCACTGTGTCTCTCATCAGCAGGACAAGTTGGAACAGTACAACTTCAACACAGAACGAGTGTGATTTGTTCAAAACTATTAAATGGTGTCACAAATCGCGTCATCCAACAACAGTAGAACAGATATACTACAGTTTATTGGAGACTATGTTGACTTGAAATAATTTCGCAATTTTCCAGCGTCTCTAACTATGGTGCGTTTATGTCAAATTTTAGACTGAACCTGAAGTGAACGTGGACTGAAATGTGTTTATTGTAAAATTTCCATTCCGGGTTTGACTTCCTTAGGCCGCATAGGATGAACCCAGAATGAACATTGTTTAGACACGTCTTATTGCCAAACAGTGGTAGTTCATTGTGTACGTACCGTTACTTTTAGATAGTTAATCAGTCTTATTTGACCATCCCAGAACGATTCTATTCTCGTACACAGCCAACAAAGAATTAAATATGGCAACTGCTGCATCTTCTTGCAGTACAGTCTGATGTAGAAGCAGGAAGTTTTCGAGAAAATATTTTTGCACCACTTTATTTGAGTGCCTTACATGCACAAATAACCATCTTTAGTATAAGGCCGCGACCATAGATCTGGCAACCCTGCACACAAGGGTCATTTTAACACTTCTTTTAGCTCTTCAAAGTCAATGGCTGCATCTGATTCGTTATTCTGCCCTACACACCGACGAATCAGGGGAAGTCGCTGCCTTTGGCGAGACAAAAGAAGTGTTGAAATGACCCTTCCTGACAGGGTTACCAGATCTAAGGCCGCGGCCTTGTACTAAAGATGGCTATGGTGCACAACTACTCTTCTATTTTGTGGCCAGTGACTAGATGGTTTTAATACATACTTTGGCTAAATAATGATGACCACGATTCAGTCCGGTAGCCGCCCCCCTTCCCTTAAATCCGCCACTGTTGGCAGCTTTGATGATCGACGCGTGTAGTTTCTGCACGTGGGATAATTCTCTGCTGACAAGCTGGCACCAATTTACGTAAGAATGGAAAACGAGTAAGGCCTATGTTGCTCACAATAGTACATCGGAGAGCGAAACTTCGACAAACGCAGTGTACTTAGCAACAATTGTCTGCTGTGTGAAGAGCATGCATGAAACGAGATTGTGTCCAAGCGATTAGGCGTGGATAAATTCCCCGGCAGACGAAGGAGATCACAGGGGTATAGGTAAGCTAGCGCAAGCGTGAACACAATCTGATGGAGAACTTATACACGCTTTAATGAGAGTTCTTCACGCGATCTCACAGCGATTATACAGACACCGCCGTGGTAGATACTAACACTAGTTAGGTGTAGCTATAGCTCCGAACGACAAACAAGAGACGAAAAGGTCAGTCTAAGTGCAATGAGCAGACTGGAATAATTCGCGGGTTCAATGACCTGTAGGCCAGCCTCCAAGAATATATGTGTACTCAGGCAGACAACAGCTGTTCGTTGGCTGCTCGCTCACACGGTGACAAGCGCCTGCATTTATTTACATATTTATTATTGGCTCAGCGTCTTCGAGGAGGTGTCAAATGAGTCTAATGCCAATTGTGAAAATGACACGGACTTAATAGGGCGTGGTACATAATTCAACGCTAAAACCAATTTGCGAAAATTAAACAATAGCAATCATAGACAACAGTTTTAGCCAACGTTTTAAACAAAATTGTTTCCAGTGTTAAGAACTTCTGAGACATAATCTCTGACGCCGGAGCCTCGTGCATTTAACTGCGGCGCAAGAGATCACGCGTAACGAATTAGTAATTCTGGATAAATATTTACTCATAAAGTTGGAAAATACCATTATCTAGGATTGTCATTGAGTATTTTATCCATATTGGCTTCGAAAAAAGCGTAGAAATCAATTGCTGTTATCAGCGTTTATTTATCTACCACGCACTCCTAAAGTTGTTGGAATTCTAGATTGTGTCCAAAAGAAAACGCGAAATTTTCAGGTCCCTAGCAATAAGCTCTGAATATTTATTTTTGTTAGTTAATTTGCCAAAATACTCCTTGGAAATAATCATATCACGTGTTAGTTATTATTTTTTTTTTATTATTTCGTATTGTTTCAAGACGATTGCTGAACTTCACGCCTCGTCAATCCCAGAAGTCCATCAAGCCGGCGCTTTTCCCTTTCCGTAGCAGCCTGCGTCGCGGTATAGGCCCAAAGAACCGTGCAACAAGCAGGGGGAGGGGGCGAGGGGGCGGTCGCCCTCTTAAGTAAACTTAAAGGGGAGAATATCTCACTCTCCCCCTCCCCCTCATTTTCCCGCACTTTCTTACATTTACATTTTGGAATGACATTTATTTGTAAGAAAATACAGACTGTCACTGCCAAAGAGTCAAATCGCATTACAAGAGTTTTTTTTAGTACTCCACCCCCCTCCCCATCATATCAGAATAGCCGGTACATCAGTGGGAGGATTTGACATTGTGGTGCAACCAGGCCAACTTGCGCAAAACGTGTCAAAGCATTCAGGGTACAAATTCCAGTCAGACATGCATATTTAGGTAACCAAGAATGTGAGGAACAATTTAGACAGTATCACGCAGCTATAAAATCGACTGAGTGGGGCGAGTGTACAGTTAGGGTGTTAGTAATTGAGTGGTGTTAAGTGTCGGCGTGCCAACGGTGTCAACAATGCTTAAGTAGAATTTCATGTGTAGAAAGAAATAGTTTCTAATTTGTAAATATAAACGAAAGTGATGCCCTTTGTGGATAACATTTTTATTAATGATGTTGACGTCAACTAGAAATTGAGCTTTGCGATTTACAAATATGTTTACATATTGAGCGATAGTCAATGTATTTGTAGAAACTGGAGATTTATGGACTATTTCTAGTACAGTGGCAGAAGCAAGGAAGAAAATTAAATTAAGCAAATTAATTTTATTACATAAGTTTTCCATTCATTCCTTATACCTTTACTATAAGTTACCAGTATAAAATGTATTACAATATTTCTGAATCCTTCCTATAAAGTACGATTAAGCATAGCACAAATTATAAAAAAAAAAAACTGATGAACAATGTTAACCTATTGCAGTTCTCATAAACTATTCACCATTTCGTCGGCTTACTCGTAAAACCTAGAAAGTCCGTTTCAGTAAATTATACAGGAAGGAAAAAAACTTTCTTAGTCATGCTAGACCATAGCTAACCGATGTATTGAAGCCTTTCATACACAACAATGCATGCATAAATAAATACTATTATTTAGGTGGTTCACTTTGAGTGCGTACTTCCCAACACCATAATAATTTTAAAATATGTATTTAGTGCGAGTATTGAAGTAAAGTTTTGAGAGTTATGAAATGTTTTAACTAGTTTTTAGTTACACGGAAGTTTCTGTATTTAAAATAGTAAATATGGCAACAAAAAGGCTGACAGAAAATTGTGGGCGGTGCTCAGTTTATCCTGAACATTCTATAGTTCGTTTTCGTGCATGTGTGGTAAATGTAAGATAATTTTGATTATATTTATATTTACGTAGGTTTAATATATTATATTAGAAAACATAGGCATTACTACATTTCTTACTCATATTTATCACTTTTGTAAATGGTGATTGTGATGTGTTTTTATTATCTAAGTTTGCTCTGCTTCTTGGTGACGTCATAGTGTTGTTGATGACATTACATAATATGTTATTGATTGTTCAGTCGTGTTATACTCGTCTGATCACCGATTAAATCCCTAGTCATTTTCGACTGGTAGTTCTCGAAACTCTTTTGTTGCGACCAGCAGGTCACCCGGCAATAATACCGTTCACGGATGTGTGTTACTACATACATTCAAATTTCCGGAAGAGGTGGTGCAGCGTCAGAAACATACTAAACTCGCATAAGGATTTGACTGACTGGTGTGCACGGCAGTTCATATTTGGTAGGGAGGGGAAGGTAAGGTGGCAAGTATTTCCATTGGCTGATACATGCCGGTCATCAATTAATCAAATAATTTGACAGTCGGGGGAAATTATGACTGAGGCGCAATATAAGGCCTATTTAAGCTGTTTTACACATAGCATTTAAATACGCCTCTAATAGGAATATTAATAGTTTTGCTGGATATTTTTAAAATAATTTTCCTTGGATAATACAGTATTACCTTAAATAGTTTGAGGTGCGTGTCTTATCCCCTCTCCCCTCGCCAAGCACGCCTGTTACTTGTGTCTGGCCGTTGAAACTGTGCTGCACATTCGGTAATCATCGGAGAGTCTGCGCATACGCCAACACTTAGCACGCATCAGACGCGAAGATTTACAGCCACGTATTAACTATAATGTAGTGTCTCAACCTAACAATACCGTTCTTCAATTCAGAAAACAGCATTTTTTGGGATTTTAACCAAACACAAACTAACCTAAACTGTCACAGGGTACGGGGAAACGAGAGGGCGAGAAACCCGTGCATTTCCGATGAATGCCGAATCGAATGTACGGAACAGTCTCAGCGACTAGACACAAATCTCTTAAGGATCCGTGTTTAATTCCCTACCTGTCATTCTGACTACTAATTTTATAAAATCACTCCAAGTCTGTCCCCTACCGGTACCTGAATACCCAATCAACTTTTCCGTGTCTAATGAGGTTTTTGTTGACTGGGAAATAAATCCGTGCAATTATTTATGCTCAGTGATTCATAGTGATCACGACGATTAGAGATGATTGGTACATTGCGAAAGTTATATTGTGTCCAACATACCCTTGAAAACGCGGCAGTTTCTTGCAACATGTAAGAACATAAGTCTGACAAAACGTATATTTCTGAGGACCAATAACTGGCATCAAATATTATAATAACGAGATCCTTATTTGCTCAAACAAAAAGAGTAACAGCTTACCAAACGAGCGAAAGCCAGTAATCTTTTGATAACTTGAACGACCGTTGAAACCCAGCAAAACAGTCACGTTTTACCACGATATTTAATAATCTCAAACGCGAATATACGTAAAGCCTGTTTTAGATTGATGACCACATACAGATTTAATATACAGGAAAGAACGTTTCAGAATTAGAAAGCATTTAAATGCTGTAATCATAAAAATGCTTCCATTTATTTTTGGAAGGATTCCAAGTGAAACGGCTCCAAAGTAAGATTAATTGTTTCCAAGTAAAGCAACGTTAAAAGCTAAAAAACCTATTTTCTTGAGGAAATACAAAGCAGGATCTAGACGGAGTTCATACAGTTCACTTCAAACCATTGCACAGTGGCTTGGTTTTAATTTCATGATTGGATGACTTCATTTTTTGTTGTCTTGTCTCTCTGGGCGCGGATCACGAACTTTCACTTTTGGAGCAACTGTGCGCTATGTGGTTCTGGAACAAACGTATAACTACATCAAAATAGGAGAAATGCGTCCATAGCCTACCCGAATATCAGAACGTTTCGTTAACATAATATTTTCATGAGAAAGATATTTTCTAAAACATTTATCCGAAAACTGTCGTGATCAAATATAAGAAAATATAGTATAGGGTGTATAAACTCTGAACAAAAATTTCAATAAAGTCATGAGTGATGTTCTTCTATCTGACTAGTACAAGCATAAGGGCGCTATCTACTCCTGATCCTGAATCCTGGGCAAGGGTACAAAATTGCATGTTAAAATATATTAATTTCTGGTCAGTATAAGTCGAACCTACGATGTGCCACTACTGGTTTTATTTTTTACATCTCGGTTCGGCCCACGTTGCTATAGGATATTTATAGCTGATCCTTCAATATCCTAAAAAACAGGGAGTAAATAAAATTTTCTTCCTAAAAATATTACAAAACATGTGCTTACAAATGTTTATTCCAGCACAAATATGTTTCTTATCTAAGCGCAGACTATGACTTTCGTCCGAAAGCGATATAGTGAAAGGTGATCGAGCTCTACTGAATTGTAATTGAACATGTAATATCTTCCCTTGTTTTCGGGACTCGGTGATAAATACGAGGAAAACTAAGAAATTGTTAAACTGAACGCGGTACCTTTTAGAGTGGCCACTCTGGTTACCTGCATAAAGTTCTGTCCTGACAACAAAACTGGTAGTTGCGACTGAATTTATGAGGAGTTTGAGATGACTTTAGAAGTTCACGCACTTTTTCCGAACGCCTGCTCTTGAACAGCTATGTAAAATCATTTTCAATTAGGGAGAGAATGGAAATACAAGCTGTGCTTAATGACTAAGTACATATACTGTGACGACCACTTTGTGATGGTCACACTATGGTACCTAGCTACTGTCGTTTGTACCAGAAGTTTTGTATTGTTAGCTTAATGGAAATCTCATTAATCTGGCACAAACAACAATAGCTAGGTACCATAAAGGGACGATCACAAAGTGGTCGTCACAATACTACCAACTTGACCAACCATTGGTTGCCTAAACGAAACGGTGATTTGAATAAAAAATTTTAATTTCATTACAAAGCATCACTCTAGACAACTACTGATTGGTTGAATCAGTAATATTAGTACTTCACTTTATTTAGAAAAGCTTTTATTTTCATTCTCTCTGTCACTGATATGACATAAAACATATGCTGCTCACGAACGGACGTCACGAAAGTTTGCGTGAACTTCTAAAGTCATCACAAACTCCTCATAAATGCATTCTCAACTACGAGTTATGCTGTCTGGACAAGTAATTTCATGCAGGTAAGCCGAGAGAGGTGGCACTAAGTAACAAGCTGGATTCGCATTCGGGAGGACCCGTGTTCGACCCCCAGCTCCGGCCATCCTGAATTCAGTTATCCATGGTTTCTCGAAATGCGAATGCTGGGATGGTTCCTTAACATAGGCCATGGCCGACTCCTCTCCCAGCTCCTGTCATTGTAAAAAGTTGTGTGTCACCGTCTTTAGTGACCTTGCTGTCGACGAGACGTACAGTCAACTCACCTTACCTTCATGCAGTTGTTAAACTGCATACGGGGCCTTTTAGAATGGCCACTGAAGCTACCTGCATGAAGGTAAGATGAGTTGGCTGTACGTCTCGTCGACAGCAAGGTCACTAAAAACTGGAATACTCAATCGTCGATAACATCTGAACTACTCATTCGATTATACTTTTTTGCTGAGTAGATATTTTACTAGCAGACGTCTGTTTATACAGCACTAGCCGGTAGTATGATTTTCTTTCGAGTAAAAAATTAAAACTGTTTTTTAGAAATAAGGGCATGAAGCCACAAAATCCATAAAAATTGAAAACTTAAATTTTTAATTTTTAGTGTGGTAATATCCAGGCCTCTATGATAACCGAAGTTCAAAAATACTTGTGTTTTGATTTGAAAATATTTTTTTATCCCAAAACCTTTTGCGCAGAGCTTTAAGGATGTTAAAATTATTTTCAAATTATAATGCAAGTATTTTTGAAATTCGGTTACTATAGAAGTATGGATATTATAACAGTGAAAACTATAAAAATTAAAGTTTTAATTTTTATGGATTTTGTGACTTCAAGCCTTTATTTTCCTAAAAAAAAAAAAAAAAAAAAAAAAAAAAAAAAAAAAACTGTTTAGGACAGTAACTGACTGCAAGTGAATCTCGAGATTTCTGCTGTCCCTATCCACTATAAAAAAGGGTTATTATTTTTCCCATGTCATCCTCATTTTCTGCGTATCTGGGCCGACTGAAGAACGTATTACACTCCGACAAATCAGTTCAGCGTCATTTTCTTCATTTATTTAAAATTAAAAAATATTTCGAGACATGTCAGGCATAGGCTAGTTTTTGCGAAAATAAATTTAATTTTGGGAAACACGTTAAGAAAATTAAGAACAAGTTACAATAAATTTAAAACATATATTACATTAAATCGATGTATTAAACACAATCAAATGTTCAGTTTTGCAATATGTTATAGAACACTGCTATTAGGAATTCGGATTTGTATGGAACTTTAGTTTTAAGAATATGTGTACAAAAATGGGCAAAATTACGGTCAATCAAACTAATAAACTTCTCCCACTTTGTAAATTAAGAACACGGATTTTTTTTCTCAGAAAAGCGTTTGATTTTTTTTTCCGGCGTCCGCATAGGAGACAGAACAACCAATATTTCTAACCGGTAAAATTCTCACGCATTAAAAATAAATTGAGTTTCCCATTTTGACTAGGCTGTAAGCCTATACATACACTATTTTGCTTCGGACTCTAGATTTTCAGCTGATTTCGTTTGTTCAAGGGTAGATTCTACTGAGACTATATTTAATACTGTTTTAATGAGTTACACCTGATTAGATGCTTCGGGATTTCAGCTAAATGAATGAGTTGACAGAATCGTGTACATACCAACCTAATGTCAGGCAAGTCCTAGCTTGAATTTTTTTTTACTGGAAACAATAAGAAAGAGCCTCTATGAACATGCGACGCTGATACGGAGGTCAAGGATAGTACTGCCTTTATGCGCGGAGCACTAAACTGACGTATTTTTAAAAATATTCCTTTTTCTGTCAAATGCAAAAATCGCGGCCCTATAATTTCACTGTTGGAAAGTATAGTGCTACAAAAACTTCTAAGTTTCTGTTTAACGAATCAAGTTGGTTCTTTTTCAGACACAGCAGTCTGAAAAAGGTAGTTCCGCGGTTGTCGAGGGGTCAGACCTCTCGCCGCCCACCAAGGTGATCTGGGTTTGATCCCCGGCGGGTTTGAACCTTCATTATTCCATTTGGGAAACGTGGCGGACGTTGCCGTTGGTCATTGAGTTAGCCCGCCTCTTTCTTTCTGCCTCTTCACACTCATCTCACGTCACCTCATTCATTCTTCGAGCCGCCGAGCGACAGGGTTGTCTCATTAGTCGAGCGAGTAGCCTTCACCCTGGCGTTCCTTCAAACACACACTGCGACCCTGCCGGAAGTCGGGAACACGTGGTCAATTTCATTTCAGTCTGAAAGGCATTCCTAAGGACCTCAAAAACATTATTCAAATAAGCGTACCGTATTTTTAGAAATCAGCGTGAACACCTGTCACGTGTATGCGAAAACTTCTTTTTTGCATTTTAAAATCTTTCCTTTGCTGACCATGGAAGATTCTTTAAGAAAAAAGACGCCGTAATGCTGTTTTTCTCAGTGATCGATGAGCTTACGGCGGGGAAGCTGCAGCAAAGTGGGGCTCCGCCCATCAGCTTTGTGGCAGAACCTAACTCGTTTTCCCGCGGACGAAACCGGAAATACCGCACTTCGATTGGCTCAGCATTCCCACGTAGAGCAGGTAGTCGGAACCCATTTTCCTCGCTTACCATTCTTCACTCGTCCCAAGCATGTCTTATGCGTTATTGCTTTATTACTTGGTCCACTACAGACATTAACGATAGCATATGTATTGCAAGAAACAAGAAACATATTGATTATTATGTTATGAATGTACGTATTGTTCCGCGATTATCAATTAAAATATAACAAAAGCCCAATAATACACAAAAGTAATATACTTCAGAAACCTACATACTTTTCAGCGTCAAGTTACTAGTACTGAGCAGTCCAACTTGTGTAATGAAGGGTTAATATGATATGAGAAAATTAAGTCCGAACTGAAATAGTGATGTTTATGTTCATTTACAAAGGTTTTATATTATGTATGAAAACGTATAAAATGTTAAATGATATGTGTTGAAAATAATAATGAATAAACATTTTTTCGCGCGCGCGTATATGTGTGTGAATGTGTGTGTGTGCGTGCGTGCATACGATCACGGTAACACTAACCTTCCAAACATAATTTTCTTTAATTTTTGTGTTTTGACACTGGCAGATTTTTTTCCCTCTGGGCACATGTCTCGTTTTATGACCTAAAGTGCCTTCTCTGAAATATCTATATACTCGTTGATTCCAAGGAGGCAGCATGAGCCACAACAGCCACTGCATGCGCGCTTTGAAGGTCATGGTTGCTATGTTGACTTCAAATACGTGCGTCATTAGCAACCCTCAGTACAACTGACATCCCGACGACTTCCACCTTCCTCCATGAAAATATCTGCGCAACTCTCAGACTGCTATACCGTATGTACCACGGCCGTAGAAGAATAGGAGCCTTATTCTGTAACTTCTCCTCGGTAACGTCAGTTGATAGCGTCAGCGATACAGATAGTCACACGTAACTGTCTTTCAATGGTATTCTGTTAACCATGTTTGTAATGTTCTTTAACAGCTGTGATATAGGTTTGGCAACATTGTAGGTACCTTTCCGAAACCATTAAAATCGCACCGTAAATGTTATATTCCTGGCCATTAGTAGTAGTAACAAGTGGCCACACGATTTACATCTTGCTGTGCGGCACCGTGAAAGTGTTTTTAGGTTTGGTAATGGATCAACTTTGCGAAATGGAGGCAGAAGCTATGAAGTTTCGTTCTATGAGAACGACTGCTTGGCGGTACAAAATTATGTTGAATTTCATGAGGCAAAATACGGCATTTTTCACAGAGGTAAATTTTGATAACGCAATGTTTTTATTTTTCGTGTATGAACAATCGCCTAAATTGAAATTCGTCAATTTCTGTGAATGGATTTAGGGTATCACGTATTTGCCTCCTCATCAATCGCATTTGCCGACGCTTTTCCTTATTTTCGAGTTCATCTAAGAAATCTAACATTCGCAATGCCGCCGCCATATTTACAATTTCACGCACACAATCCCGCTAACACCACCTCCCATAAAGTCGCTCACGAATCGTTTGAACGTCAGCCACGGCGCCATGACGAGTTACAGAATACGACTTATCACGTGGTGAACGTCTCTACGTAAGGAACGTATGTGAACACAAAACAGTTACAGAATAGTCCCCAAGGTATGGAAACTCGCCTGGAAACTTGACCCCCTTGTTGTTTGGCTGCAGTTCGCCAAGTTCATGACATTGCTCATCTATAACGTCTTTGGCGCTGTAATCAGGGCGTTCGGGCTCAAACTCCGCCCACTTCCCTCCCACTAAGATAAATTTATCAAAACGTATTTTTTTATCAATTTATGAAATACTTTCTTCGCTCACAATTTTAAAGCATGGCTCCAACAATCTTTACTTACTTTATAATCAGAGGCGTCATTTCAGGTTTTTCTAGGGGGGGGGGCAAGATTTTGTTTTCTGGTGACAGTGACCTTGTTGCATCTTTTTTTATTAATTAAGCATGTATAAATTAGATACTTTAATAATACAACTTCAGTTTTATGTCCTTAAGTTAGCATTATTTACATTTAAAAATACAAAAAAATATATTTATACACATAAAATTCTAAATCCAGGAGGGGCATTGCCCCCCCCCTCCTGTAGTCCCAAATGACGCCCATGTTTATAATGTAAACAATAGAAAAAAGTGGGCGAAGTTTGAGCTCGACCGCCTAGACTGCAGCGCCAAAGATGCACTGTTTTGCGGTAACATGGTGAACTGCAGCCAAATACATTGGTAGACAGGGAAGTGTCCAGACCTGTACTTCTACGACCGTCGTATGTACTAATCTAGAGTTGTATTATGACCACGATGAAAAACAGTAACTTTTTATCATATTTTCTCTGTTCATTTGTTCAGTAAATTACAACTCTATGTCACTGTAACTTTACTTTTTGTTTAAAACGATTCAATTACAATACAATTAACAGCGAAAATAAGTAGTATTTTATAACAAGAATATTTTTTTTTTTTTTAATATTACAACTTACTTTAACAAAAATTTTCAAGCGAATATTCACTAACGTTTATGTAGATGTAATATCTGGGCGAAAAACTAGTCTTTCAAAAAATAATAACTTCGTTTCAAACCTCCTGTCGTAAAAGTAAACACTGTAAATCGTAATACAGGAACCACACATTCTACAATATTAACTCAAATTCTATAAAACGCGTATATTTACGCATTATTTATGGATGTTTATCTTTTCAATTATTATTAATATGGACAGTTTTTATTTATTTCGTTTTGTACAGTCTTCATTTCAGTGTTCTCACAAAGGCCAACATTACTCTGGAGGAATGAACTTTAGAAATTTTTCATTGTAAAGAAATACACAATGTGAATGATTTAGGTTACTTCCCAAATTCAAATTACAGTTTCAGTATATATCACTTTCAAAAATGTCTTCAACGGCACTATTTTCCTGGTATACCTACAGTACTGCTAAATACTCACTAAATTTTGCGGTGGAATTCTTATCGACATCTAGCGGAGCATATATAAAACGTTACCTTATTATTAGGCTAGGTGGCACTGCCGTCGAGAATGATAATTAACCACGGAAAGAGAAATTTCTGTCGCTGTAAACATAAATTTAGGAATATTTCTTTTTAAAGAGAGAAATTTATTCACAGAAGCGTTGCCGACTGCTGTCGCCGAGAGTTGCGTTGTCGCAAAGTGTACTTGCAAAAGATAACCACGATGTATCGCAAAGTTTCGTCCAGTTGCAAGCTATCGTCGCTCGGTCATAATAGACCCGCTGGCCACGAACTAAGCCACAGCTGTCTACCGACGTACGTACTGCAGGTACCACAGAGGACTGACGTTCACGAGGAAGAACAAACGTAGGCTGACAATACGCCACTATTTATAATACTGATTATCCCAGACCTGTACACATTACACAAACCTCTATCGCCGCAACATCTTCAGCAGGTAGCATTGAGGTAACTGTAGTTAAAAGCGGATGTAATCAAATTCCAGACGAAGCAAAGACTTTTGAAAATATAATTTTGTATATTCATCACTGTTTTATTTACTTGTGACAACCTATGTTAGGTTTGGCGTTTGGTGTGTAAATAATTTTAATGACCTCGATACGGGACATTCACAGTAAACTGAACACTTCTTGAAGCCGTGTTAGTTTTTTTTTTTTCCTTTTAGTCAATTTACACATCCCAGTCACTAGTGTGCAAGTAATGACAGGGGCGTAACAAGGGGGGGAGGATATCGGGATGTATCACCCCCTCTTTCCAGAATTTTAGGCATATTTTCAAAACTATCTGCTGTTAATGCCTATTGAATAAATATAAATACAATTACTCCAAACAAACATAGTCAATTATTATTCTGTGTTGTGCGTTCGTATTTAAGTAGGAAAATTTATTTAATACACTACAACAAAAATATCCACCCTCATTTTCCCTCACTAACACCAACCCTCCGAAAAAATTATCTTGGCTACGCCACGCCGATATGTGCAGGGGTACAGTGAATACACGGAACCTACTTTCGGGAAGACATGGGTTTACTCCAGGCCCTGCCATCCCGGTTAGGTTCTTCGTGGTTTTCCAATACCACTTCAGGTGAATGCTAGGTTGGTAACTTCATAATAGCCATGGCCGCTTATCTTCCTGTCTCAGATTCTCAGAACCATATTCGTTCAGTCTGTAATGAGTTCGCTGTTGACGACACGTTGCATCCTAATACCCACTATTTGTGAATATGAACATCCTTGTGTTAAAAATAAACACAGTCAAATTTATAACTTACATTTCATCGCCCTCTGGAGTTTAACATATGACGCTACAATAAAATGTATTTTTGTTCAAGTCAGTCCTGCTGGGAGGACTTAAGGTGGTGGGGTACATAAATTAAAGACGAACAACTTAGTTGAAGAGAACAGTGTTTTTGGAACTTACTAAAGAAACCAATTAAAACCAGGAAGAGCCTCGGGAATAGTTTTTGTTAAATTTGTAGGAAAACATTTTGCTGGAGAGCTGTGTTTGTGATGAACCATTTGTGACCTCGAAATTTCGTACGTTAAATTAAAAGAATTCGTTACTTAAAAAATAAATGTTGGTCATGTATGGCTAACATAGTTTGTAACTGCAGGTTTCCAGTTTTTCCGTACTGACTTCCGATGTGATACTATTCTTGTGGTCAGCACAACTATACTCAATTTCATATAAGTTTGGATAAATCTGACAACAACTTATGGGCAATAATTTGTAACATTTTGTTATTTTTGTCACTACACAAGACAATCTTTGCATTACAAATGCAGAAATGGACATCTCAGGTTCATTTTAGTTCTAAAAATGTATTGCATTGTGCAATACATCACAAAATTCTAAAAAATTATTGCCCATAAGTTGCTGTCAAATTTATCCAAACTTAAATAAAACAGAGTATACCTCAAGTTGGCAGCTGTAACGTCTGTCTAAATGTCGAAGAAGACTCAAGCTCAAGCTCAAGCCCAGAAGTCGAGTGTCCCTACAAGAAACCTTCAGAAGTTTCAGCTTTATATATAATAATTAATTTCGATTATCATTCATGCTCTCTTTTAATTAAAAAGCACTTAGTTTACCGTGATTAACCTATATCCAATTTTAATCGCAATTTACTTAAAGTTACAAACCGTTTTACTTTATTTGAAACTGTTCACATTTGTCCTTCAAAGTTACTGATTATTTTTTTAACTCTTGATATTTGTTCTTCCAAGTTACTGGCTGGTTTATTTATTTTTATTAGTCGTTCAAAGTTACTGACTGGTCTATTTATTTAATTTGGAAGTGTTAATACTGGAACTTCCCATTTTATTTCGCCAGCTCGTCCGGACGCCGACTACTGAACACTCGTAGCCACTCGCGGCTGTCTCGAACGATCGTGGCTGCTCATCGCGAACCTGCCGTGGTGTGTCGTTCTTATCAGCAGCCCTCACCTCGCCTTCAAACTGCCGTAGTTATCAGCTGGGGAGCGCTTGGCTGCTTGTCGAGATTGCGCCGTCTTGTCCGGCGATAAACCATCGTGCCGCATGTCGTCAGTGAGCCTTATGTATCAGCGGAACTGATCGGCAGCAGTCGCTCGGGTTTTACGTCGTAGTTTTTTCCGGCCACCTGAAGTGACTTGGGGGGGGGGAGGGGGTAGTGATTTCGAGGTACTTCCCATGAGCTTTTATCTACACAGGAGTCAAGTTGTGGTTACTACCCAAGACCAATTTCGAAATCTAGAAGACCACGACTAACTAGTTAGCGCTGCTGTTAAGTCGTCCGTAATGAAACGCGGGTGGAAAAAGAATCGCGGCGTATTTTTTTCCCCCTGTAATTGGCCAGTTAGAATTTTAGGAATAATCTAGGTACTTGCAGTTTCATAACTCATCCTAACCGTTCGGTCAGTTAAAATCTTAACGGATGAATAACCCAGGACATCAAAATATAAACTTTTGAAAAGTCACAGTTCTAAAAGTAGCGCGCGGAGTAAATGAATTAGAATGGTAAAACCCTTTCGAGAGGACGCTCCTTGGTGCGAAAGAAGCTGAAGACATACCCCCCAGGTTCCCAGCTTAAACTTTTATCTTAAATCGAATTATAATATTTCAATACACTTACTCTTTGTAAAGTTATCAACTCGGGTTTTAAAACCGCGTACTGGAACCTTTGAGTTTTTTCAGTAGTCCTGCAACTTAAAAAACTATAACGTGCAAGCAAATAAACACTTATGCAGGGACAACACTTGTCAGGTGGCGGATAAGGAAGGCAATAGTGGAAGACACGCACGACGGGTATTTGCGGGCTGGTCGGAGCACCGCGCGGTAACCAGCGTGGTACGGAAGAGGAAGCAGCGGCTGTCCAGCAGAGCGTCCAGGCGCCACCTCTGGACCGAGACGATTGTTGCGTCACAGCGCACTTGTCCAGCAGCTGCCCGGCCCTGGTGTCGGCGGAGAAACTGCGCACCGCACAGCGGTTACTTGCGCCTGAACCATGGCCAAACTAAGGTTAACTCCAACACAGGCTAGGAAGATAACTGACATTCTTATGAACGTATTTGGCAACGGATATTTCCCACTGCTAGTAGCGGTGGTATTAGTAATAAGTCTATTTCAAGCTGGCGCTTATGAACTCACCAAATCAGAATCAAAGGTTACATTCAGTGAAATGTTAACCGTTGAAATTTCAGTTAACAGTATATTTATGATTGATGAAGCTGTAAAATTCGCGGAAAATTAGTTAACAAGCGGATGGAATTCGCTGAGAATAAGTGGAAGTCATTTTTAAGGCCTTGTTACGGAGTTTTGCAGTGATTTCGAAAATATTTTTTTATTGCCACCTAATACTCATATCAAAATTTCACTGCACAGTTTTGACACTTATATGTTATAATTTGTAGCTGAATTTTTTGTAGAATTATACTGAGCTGTTTTTTAGATTTCATTACTAAGTACCATGTTTTTGGTCGTGAAAATAAGCAAAAATAAAGGAAATATTTTTTTTTTCTGGCGAATGGTACATTATTTTAAAAACGCGTCCACAGTATTGTGCATCGTGTGATTGCACAATGACTCAAATTTTTTCAAAACTTTTGGTTAAAAAATATTTGAGTTATTGGCACCAGTCTAAAAAAACTCGGGAACAAGCCCTTAAATCAGCAGTATTTAGTCACCGAAATAACCGACATGGTTGCGCTAACTTCAGTTGCTCATTTGTGACCGAAACGACTGGAAGTTCACCAAAGTGGTTCATTTCTCGCTGAGTCAATCTTGGAGTAGAGAGAGAACGTCGGATGCAAAAGCGAACATTGCTAACGTACAAACTTATCTCCATAAGCACCGGCATTAAGTTCACCACTGGTAATTGTCCCTTGCAAAAATTATAACATTGAGCTTCCTCACACGTAGTAGATTTAATCTGAACAAACTACAGAGGAACTAGAGAATGAACATGCGCCAGCAGACTCTCCCACGCATTGCAGACACTATGAAGTTGCAGCGCCACATAATACATTGTTTGTACTCCCCTAACCTAACAACACTTCATCATAATCATCACACAGCATTTTTGGAATTTTAAGCTAACATAAACTAATCGAAACTGTCACAGGGTATAGGGACAGGACCGGTAGAGGTCAGTGTTGAACGGTGCACAGAGCGATACGCTTAGGCGGAGAGGGATAAGGGCGAATAATAATCAGGAGAAAGAGTGATTTTGGCCAGCGCTTAAGGGGCTTATTCATAGTCGTTTTTGACTTGGACTAGTGCGGGATTATCGTCGGACTAATTTTTTGTCTTATTCATAGACGCGGACTATATCTAGTCCGACGTTACTTGGCGTTTATGAATAAGGTAACACTTGGTCCGGACTATAGGACCAACCCTGGACTAACTGGCACAAGATGACTCAGGATGATCTCGGAACTATCTCACGACTATGAATAAGGCCCTAAGAGTGCGAGAAGATAAATAAACGCTGAAAACATCAACTGATTACCTACGCTTTTTTCGAAGCCAATATGGATAAAATACTCAAACAATCCTAGATAATGGTATTTGCCAACTTTATGAGTAAATATTTATCCAGAATTACTAATTCGTTACGCGTGATCTCTTGCGCCACAGTTAAATGCACGAGGTTCCGGTGTCAGAGATTGTGCCTCAGAAGTTTGTAACACTGGAAACAAATTTGTTTAAAACGTTGGCTAAAACTATTGCCTAGGATTACTATTGTTTAATTTTCGCAAATTGGCTTCAAGAAACCTACAGTTATAGATTAATGCTTTTAGCGTTGAATTATGTACCACGTCCTCTTAACATCTAGGTCTTTAGCGCTGATGAGAGGTGACATGAGGTGAGTATGGAGCAGCGCCGGAATGAAAGGGTGGGGAAAACGGGAGATCCCCGAGAAAACCCGCCGATCTACATCGTCCGGCACGATTCCCACATGCGAAAATCCGGGGACCGACCCCGTCGGGAATCGAACCCGGATCGCCTCGGTGGGATGCGAATGGTCTGACCATTCGGCCACCGAGGCCCCTACATAATAATCAGGAGAGAGGAAGGAAGGAACATACTGTAATTCCAGAACCTCGTCACCAAAACACAGTTCGTTATTTTTACCCTCTACTGGAAATGTAAGACGCACGTACTATACACAACACAGAACTAAACGAGCTTGTTCAACCCGTAAATTTTGGTTTTCATATGTGTTTTGCGAAGAAACATTTATAGGGATTTGGTGAATTCGAAACTTCCTATATCTGAATCTCCGTAGATGAGCAAAAAAAAAGTACGAAACCACCGCCTATTCTGTGATCATTTGATCCATTATAGCTTCCAAAATGATTACATAGGTTAATCGTGGAATATGGCACTCAAAATAGCACAAAACGAGAACGATTCTAGTGTGCATTTCGTTTTAAGTTAAACATTTTCGGGTAAACATGTCGTTGATGTCTCATTTTGTCAAGTCCAGTTTATGCTAAATACTAATATGAAAAATCGATAGCAAAATTTAAATAATCTATGCACAAAATTTTGCTGAAGTAACTTACTAATATTATAACGAAATTGCTATTTGAGTTCTAATAAATGTTGTAGGTAAGTACAAAGTGGAAATAAATGTAGAGTGGAAATTCAATGATCTAAGTGCTAAAAAATGTTTTCGGGTAAAAAGGAGAAACAGCTATGCAAGAGTATGCATACATATGGGACATAGAATCTTTCAGCGGTCATAAAAACTATTACTAAGGCAGTTATTAGGATTTAGCTCTTACAGCAAAACAAGGCACCGACACATAGTTCAGTTTGATAAAACTAACTAAATTCAGTGTCTTTTGACACTTACATTATTTCGAATTTCCACTCTACAAATATCAGGGTGAGACTCAAATGAACGAATTTTCAATCAATCCTGACGGACACATAGACGTAAAAAAACTGCAAACATTTCATTATACTTTCTAGTGTCTGAGCATTTGTCAGCATATCTATTATTTATTACATTTAATTTCTAGAAAATTTAAGACTCTTTTTCTGATAGCCCAGAATGATATTATGTTTAATGTAAAATAACATAAAAATTCAATTTGTCAACAGCTTCGTCTTCGTTCAGCTCAGTCCAATATATTTTTATAAACTTTTAAATCTAGATTCCATAGGCTAGACTACTCCAGTACACCTGGTCTGTATTATACACTCCAATCCTACTTCAGTCCAGTCAGGGTATATTTATAATTACAATTCAGTTAGGATTATTCAGACCACTACAGTTAGAATATGAACTGAAATTTTTTCTAGGAGAACTTTATCTCTTTTCTCAAATTTTAGGCACGAGAGAGCATGCTGTGGACGAAAAATTTGCCATAATCCTAGTTTCAAGGCTAAATCACCTTTAACCTGTAATTTCAACGAAGATCATCTCATTCCGACCTCAATAAGCTCCATTGCTGTCTTTTTGTTTTATGAGTTGCGTCAAATATAAATTACCGAAGGTATCAGTTAGAACTAAAACGTGTTGTGTTGACATGAAAGCAAAGAAAGCACTTCGAACAACGGGAAGGCACGACTGCTCTCATTTGATGTTCCAGGCAATTTCGCCACATTTGCAATGTGTTCCCAACAGTACTTTGGTAGTTTATATTAGTCATTTAGTTTGAATCGATTGAAACGCTGTCAACCATTTCGTATTCAAACAGCACGGAAAAGTAAATACTGAACTACCGAATACGTCGTTGTAATAGTTAACTGAATAGTAGCAAGTATACAAGTAAAATTAAGTATAAATGACAACTAAGTTACGGCCTTGAAAGGAAATAAAATAGACGGATTCGTCTGCTTATAAGCTGCACAAGACATGCGTCGGTACTGAAGGTTATTAGTTTTTAATTACTAGCACTATTATATCAAAGTAATCGCGAATGAATGTGTATCTCAGTAAATAAATACCATTGGATTTTATAGTTAATACCAACCGTTTTTGAAAAATACATTTTTTATTTTAAACACACTTCTTTGGGAAGTAATGCTACCTATAGCTATTATTTGCTCCAAACGCATAATTTTAGCATGTATCATGCACTAGGATTTTTCACTTGGTTCATAAAAATACGTCTACGTGAAAGTTTGTACGGTAAACATAGTTCAATAATTTTTTACTATTCGACGAAGATTTTTAACGAAAATGCCTATTATACTGGGTCTCATACCAGAATATCGCCTGATATAGGTTATTCCCGGTACTCTGACCACTTGGCCCTGCTTAATATATATCTGCAGATCGAGTCACATTCTTCTGCCACTATTATAAGTGCTAACACTGGCGGAAGAGCACGAATGGGGAGAAGAGACACATTGAGAAGGGCCTTATCAAAGTGTTCACTTGACTGTGAACAGAGTATACACCTGCTTCACTCTGACAACACCGGTCCAAGGTGAACGTGTCTCCCACGGACGGGAAGACTGTTTGCACTGCCACGAAGTTGCTACGCGCGGGACAGCACGCCCGCGTAACGGAGACGAGCACATCGTTCAACCATTTGTTGGAGAAAGAAAAAAATACAGGCGCGGTGGCACTTTGTGAACAACGAATAAACTAAGCGAAACTAATGAAAAATCACGCGAATGGCTGACCTGATAACTATGTTCAACAATAATAGCACAAAGGGGGCCGCGGTGGCCGAATGGTCAGACCATTCGCCTCCCACCAAGGCGATCCGGGTTCGATTCCCGGCGGGAATTCGCATATGGGAATCGTGCCGGACGATCACGTTTGTCGGCGGGTTTTCTAGGGGATCTCCCGTTTCTCCCCGCCCTTTCATTCCGATGCTGCTCCGTACTCAATTCATATCCCCCCCCCCCCCCACCAGCGGTAAAGACCTCTGTTAAGCGCTGACCAAAATCTCTCACTCATTCACTAATGGTACATCCTGTCATTTCATTATAAACACGCCAATCATCTAACAAAAGTTAAACGTATTGAAACTTCGCGCGCTTTTTAGTAGACTACACCATACCTCTCCTCCAGAGCAGAGGGGAAGCTCACTGCATATACAGGGTGGCCAAGAATAAGTGTTACAAATTGATAGGGATGGTAGATGTGCATGTTTGGAACATATTTGATTAAGGAACCCATGTCCGGAAATGCATCCTTATACCTGCAATGGTGCACCAAAGTAACAGGGGTAGGCAGGCAACCTGACGACAACAAGCCAGTGAAAATATCTGTTGTGTTGTGTTATGTACTACCCGCTTTGACGCTCTGTGACTGTACGAGACACCGTGCATGTGTTACACTCGCTACGTTTACCCTTTAAATTTGCTGCTCAAAATGTCCTCCGCCACACCCGATACATGCAGTGCAGCGCCGTAACATGTTATGGGTATTGAACAAGCCATCCCTGGTGAAACAGCTCTCGTCTGTGAACAACACATGCTGTAGAAACTGTGGCACATTTTCGCAGCACTGCAACAACCATCGGCAGAACGCATGCCGTGCAGGATAATCAGCTTCTTGTAAGGCCTGTACCTTCTGTACATGGTACGGGCGCAGAAGTTGTTCCTTTAATACCAGTGCAAC
>PNEQ01073703.1:0-41847 GCA_003012365.1 Medauroidea extradentata
TATTTCATCATGTTTCGGATGTGCTAGTAGTCACGTCCACCGCCCTCGAAGGGTTAAGACGCAGTTGGGACAGGTATCTGTGACGTAGGTTAGGCGGGATTCCCACTATGAGCCACCCGGGCTTTGAATCATCGGCCAGCCCTCAAGGTGTTACGAAACAGCCACCGACCACTGGCCTCCAGGAACATGGCACGCAACAATAATAATAACTAACAAAACTTATAATTTTGTTAAAATTTACAAAAAAAAATATTAAATGAGTTCCTAGTTCATTTTTTACACATCTACATAGGTAAAATCAATAGCTACATTATCATTGCTGTACTTTTGGAATTTACGATCGTGAAACAAGAATAGGCAAGAAAAACCAATAAATCAACATGCAGGTGGGAGACTTAGTCTACTCTTATGAGTGAGTGATGGTCTCCATCTTGATTTTTTGTATTTTGTATCATAACTTTTCTTCTGGGTACATTTTTGTTACTTTAACCTAACTACGGAATAGAATACATATAGATAGAATTTTAGACCCCATAAAACTTTATTTCCCGTTAGTGTTGTTACACATCTAATTACAGTCAAGAAATTAAGACGAATTTTCTAACTGTTTTTAAAAAAATTATGAAATGTATAAATTAAATTTTAAAAATTAAAACTATTTTTAATACAGAAATATTTTTTTTTTGTTTATATATAGGATACTCCGTAGCCTACAGCTTCGTTATACAGTATGAACTTTTTAAGTTCGGTAAGTAAATTGGTTTTCCTTTAAAGCATAACACCTTTTTATGCAAATTTGGACTTAGTCATGTGGTGAAAATAAAAAACTAAGGAAAACAAAAAACTAAGGAAACTAAAAATCTTTCACTGCAATAAAATAGAGTTCCAATGTATGTCTACAAAAACACATCTTGTAACTTTTTAAAACGATAAAAAAAATCCCGTCAAGGCTATGCTGCCTACCTATGAGGCGTAGCATGAGCAGGTACTTACTTAAACTGTATTCGGCGGACCTCAGTCATTCTTAAAATCTCTTTCGGATAAATTTCATTTCTGCATTGAGACGAGAAGAATATAGATATGGAAATAACAGTGTAAAAATGAGATTACATTTTCTATTGTTTTTTTAATTAATATACTTATTTTTCCTAATAAGGCAGCGATCCTAACGTTACATCATAAAATAATTGCGTGAGTACAGGATGTGCCACATAGACCAGTGGCGTAGCGTGGTAGTGTTTCAAGGTATGCGATATTAGCACCGACTATATACCTGGTGCACGTGGTTGTTGTGTTGTGTAGATCGAGCTGTATTACAGGAGACTTCCTACCTTGCCTCTTGTACACTACTATAGGTCATTCGGGATAAAGTGAGCACTAAATATTTAAGAGCACTAAATATTTAACCTTTGAAAAATATCACTGGCCGTTACAGCATTTAATACAATAAAACTATAGTGGTCTTATTGCTCGTATGGTTGGCAGCAAGATTACACAATATAGTCCCGTGTGTTTTTCCATTTAAATTTAACAATACACAAACAAAATCAATATAAATCGACAATAGTGTACTTTATATAATGAATAAACTTTTTTTACTAAACTGTATCGACTCATACTGACGCACAGTTTATCTCACACACGCAAGCATCAAGTGAAGTGTCCGGAGAGGTTAGACACGTCCCATCGTTAGCCGTTACGCGCGGAGAGATACGAATGGGCTGAAAATAGAACTTTAGCAGGGCTTTTTCGAGTGATCATTTTATCCCGAACAGCCTATACTGGCTCGAGTGTGCCTGCTCCTACCATAATGTTCCATAGACAACTGAATGTTGTGTGTAGTCATTGCTTAGCCCCGCACATCTTGGAATGCCACTGGCAGATACGCGTTGTTGACAGCTCAGAGACTTGCTCCTCGAGGCTATGATGTGGTGATATTTGTACGCCGGGGTCTCCCGTGGTACATCCGGTTAGGTTAGCATCCCTAGGACTGTAGTGCCTCTTGGTTACCAACTACAACCACTTCCTCTTTTACAGGGGTTTATGCAGCACTTTGTCATATTGATAAAACGTGTTTCTTTACTTATTTATTTCGAATATCGTGAGAAATGCTAGCCATTCGAAAAAAAAATTAAATGCTTTTTACTTTTCATCAAATTTCCTTAGTAATTGATGGTTTAAAACTTATTCGTTGAAAATATTTTACATTCTAGCCTTTCTTTAAAAATTTGTAATAGTTAGGGACCAGCCGATTTCAATGTATTCACAAACAGCGTTTATCAATATGGCGGCTGGCCCAAATCTCTCTGTATCTTATACTCAGAAACGACTTACTTTAGGTGAACCATCATTCGCAATATTGGATTATTTTACTTTTACCTTTTCTTTAATTGTGAGGATTTTATGAAATTTTTTACTATATCGTGAATTTTGTTTACCTTGTGCTACAATACAAACACAGCATTTGAACTTTTAACGTATACTTAGGATGCAATCAGTCAAACTAAAAATACTCTTAATTAGCTGGTGGAATAATTACTGTCTAAATATATGTTAAAAATTCAACAGGCATCCTTGTACAGTAGCACAAGGTAAATCGAATTCATGCTATAATCACCAATTTTATACTAATTTTTTCAGAGTTAAAAAAAATAGTAAAACTATCCAATATGGCGACTGATACTTAAGAGACGTTGTCAAGGGGAAGTGATGGTCCTGTGCATAGAGGTGATGCAAGTGGTGAATTAGTAATAGTCAGCCTTACATCTCGCGGTTCATCGCGGTCCTTGTAGTCCAATAGCAAGGTAGCACGCAAATTATAGGCTATATATATGTATGTATATTAAAACAGTATGTTACTATTGCAAGTGCCAAAACACAAAGGACTGAACTACAGACGCCGGGATATGTTTTCCTCCTTCGCCTTCAGGAAACCGAAGTGTCAAAGCCACAAAATGACGTTTTTAGCCATTTGCACTACTTCCCCCCCCCCCACATTTTTCTCTCTAAATGACCCACAATAGAAGTAAAGTAAAATGTGGTGTCTACAGATAATAGACTTTTACATTTCCTGGAAAGAAACTATGTTCCCCGAACAGTTATATACAGAAACATTGATTTTACAGATGACATTTCCTCTTAAAAACATTCCAAAACATAAAATCGTTAAGACTAGTATTCCAGTGCATATACGTCGCAACAAATATGCCTGATGTATTACCCGGCGTTCAAAATTAGCTGGCTGTCAGCCAACGGAGTGAAGAGTTGACAGCCCCTTTCAAACAGTCTGAACACACACACACAAGAGTACTTACATAGAACCATGTTCATTTCAGCAGAATACATAATTCTTTATACGGACTGAAGTTTTGACGTGACTGTATAGTTGTAGTAGGAGTCTGGCAGACATTAGCGAAACAATGAAACCAGATTCTTGCGAGTACTTCTTCAAGATCATAACGGATATTTCCACCGAACAGTACGCCCGAGCTCTAGTCTTAGTACACTAAGCTACTTATGGCGACTACTACAAAATATCTAATGCAGAGATGAAACTACCACCTGCATGGCTAAAGCCCAGTACACACGGGCATATTTCTTGTACATGAAAGTGAGCATCAAATGTGTACAAGAAAGGGAACACTAGCTAGCGTTCTAGCTAGTATCCTACCAAATTAATTGTTCAGTTCACACAGCCAACTTTCTTGTACAATCAGGTGTACACCATTTAAATTTGAATACAAATTTTAAGGCTGTATTTCGAGTATTGGAGGTAATAAGTGCAATACTTATTGCACCTGCGCCAAAAATAAGCTTCAAAATTTAAAAAAAGGCATTATTGTCTCTAGTTAATTATATCCAGGTGTAAAGTGATATGACGCACGGTCAGCAAATATTCCTTTAATAGCATCTTTTGTTCAGCTAAGATACTATTTATTTAAAAATGCTTCGTATTTGTAAGCTATTTTGTTCAAATAAAAATGGTTTGTTTATATTCGACTAGTACAAGAAAGATAATGAAAAATAGAACCGTCCCTATCCCGCACTAGCTAGTATACAAGTCCTTGTATGCTAGCCACTAGTATGCTCGGTGGCCGTTCGCACGGTACAATATTTGCTACTAGTCGAGGTGAACAAGAAAGTATAGAACCGATATCATGGACATACGCCATTGCTTGCGAATGTTGCCGTCTTGCAGAAAACATCCACAATAAAACGAAAAAAAAAAAAAAAAAAACAGCAAAAACCAACAAAGACAACAGCTAACGCTCGACTTTTCTTTGTTGGTTTTTGTTGTTGTTTTTTCGTTTTATTGTGGATGTTTTCTGCAAGACGGCAACATTCGCAAGCAATGGCGTATGTCCATGATATCGGTTCTATACTTTATACCAACCCATTGCAAGAATCGTTCAAAGATCAGAACAAGAAAGTGTTCACCTTCTTGTACAAGAAAGATGTCCGTGTGTACTAGGCTTAAAGCTACCGGTTTTTTTTGCATCAGCTTGTCGCAATGCCTTACGAGCGCAACCGCAGATCTGCTGCAAGATGATTGGCAGAATTTCTTTGTGAAGAGGCGTTGTTCATTTCACTGTGCCATTCAGAACAATCTTGCTGCAACAATACATGCCCGTGATTATGTGTAGAACCTCAACACGCTGAGAATTAAAACCTCCAATCACTAGGAACCTGAAATATTCGAGTTTTCTGTTACGCACACGCTAGAATTCCAGTAACTATAGGTTCGTGTCAGTTTCGCAACTTATTTGACATCCGCTGGAAGTCTCTGAGCCAATAATTTGACGTGCCCTATACCACTGTATCAGCCGGCAGCTAATGAATAGCTATTGTTTGCTTGAATACACAGATATTCTTGGAGACTAGCCTAGACGTCAGTGAACCCGCGCATTTTTCCCGTCTCTACCAATCACAGATAACAAAAGAGAACTGCAGATATGCTGGTAAGTCATTAGAACGAGCTGGAAAGGCTTCATGCATGACCTAACTATTTTCGCGACATTACTCCGTTGCTATTTTTTGCTCTCATCCACATAATTGATCTCAAATGTTTAGGGGTCTAGGTACCGACATTTTTTTTTGTAGAGAAGGTGAGTCCTGACAGGAAAACAAATGCAAGGTGAGGTAAGTGGGCTTCGCGTCTCATCGATAGCGAGGGTATTAGAGACGGTGGGAACGAGCAAAAAAGTTCTTGTGAATACACGGCCAGAAATACACAGAACCACTGTAAAATGTTAAGTAACGATATAATTGCAGTACTGGTGGTACACCGAGAAAAACAAAGCAGGTATCAATATTACAAACACCACAATATATATGTCTGTCCTCACGACCGTATCCAGAGGGGGGGTTTTGGGGGTTCAACCCCCCCCCCCCCCAACCCGAAATCTATGAAATTTTTTTTCAAATAAACAGCGAAACTTAGCTACATTTTATTTAAATTGCGAAAGCAGTTTGAGTTTGTAATACCGTAGTATAATAATTTTTAAAAATCTGTAGATTGTATTAAGAAGGTACATAAATAATCCCATTATTTCCTTTTTGTTTGTATTTAAAAATACACACATCGATTTATTTTAGAATAAACAATTCGAACAGAGGAAATGAATTTACTCATACGATATAACAGCCTATCAGCCCTATCTGTTGCAGACGAGACAGGTGCTACTCTAGAAAACTTTCTGAGGAATATACAGAGACGGTAGAACGTCCAAATTATCATATTAGAAACTGTTAGCCTAGAATTACTCATCCATCCAGACCGACCCCCCCCCCCCTCCCACACACACAGAAGGAAGATTATTTTTTATGGTTTCAAGTTTCAACTGGTATCCGTGTCAGTGCAGCTAATGATATAGGGGTAGGCGGGAGAACGGAGAGAGAGTTTATTTGATAACATGTGTCGTATACTGTTACAGTTGTGTTGTGCACCGAGGCTCTTCGACATTAATAATGAAGCGTTCTAACTTGACATATAAGCAACAATCAATTGGTGACTTTTTTAATAAAAAACCTAAAACTGAAACAATACATGAACAGTTGGAAAGTGCATCTACTACTCGCTTACCAACTTCTGCATCTGCTGGAAATGAGAAAACTTCGCCTGATTCACTCGCAGAAGATAACAGTTACGTGAGTAGTAATTCTGCATCATGTGAAAATGATATTGGTATGTACGTAAATGTTAGCAGTGTAAGTGATTTTAAAAACAACTATTGAAGGCATCATGGGTACCACCCTCCACATATTTGTTTCCAACAAAAACAAAACGTAACTTAAAATTTCAACCATCATGGTTAAAGAAATTCTCGTGGCTATGTTATTCGCATAAGTTAGAGGGTGCTCTATGTAGAGTCTGTGTCTTATTTGCTGGTGAAGAAGGGGGTAGGGGAACAGCAAAGATTGGGTACTCTAGTGTGTAAAGAATACACTAACTGGAAGAATGCTCTTGAAGATTTCGCAGCTCACTCCAATACAGCTTACCATAAAAGGCATACAGAGCAGGCTGAAAACTTCTTGAAGGTACTTGATAGTAAAATGCAGTGTGTTGCTGACCAGATAGATAGCGGGAGAGCCCGTCAAGCGGCAGAAAACCGACTAAAATTATTGTCTATTGTTAAAACTATTATTTTCTGTGGTCGCCATGACATAGCACTTCGTGGAACAGATGATTTCGGTAGGGTAATGGAAGAACCTACTTCAAATGATGGTAACTTCCGAGCGCTTTTGCGATTTAGAGTAGACGCAGGCGACCACGTGCTTCAAAAGTCAGGTGCAATGAACGCTCAGTACACAAGCCCCAATATTCAAAATGTGCTCATAAAAATTTGTGGATTTAAAATAACCTCTGAAATTGTGCATAAAGTTAATGCTGCAGAGTGTTTAGCTGTAATGGCTGATGAAATAACAGACATTGCCAGAACAGAACAGTTGTCTTTGTGTGTGCATTACATGGACAGGGAAGAAGGCAAAATACGAGAAGACTGTTTGGAATTTGTGCCTGTTATTGACTTAACTAGGAAGGGATTAGCCAAAATTATTATTGCGTGTCTAAAAATAATAATGTGAACTGTGGTTTCTTGGTTGGAAAAGGTTACAATGGTGCAGCTGCCATGAGTGGTCATCTACATGGTGTTCAAGAATATGTTAAGAAAGATTATCCAATGGCACTTTATGTGCACTGCAGTGCCCACTCCCTAAACCTTGCTCTTGTTCATTCTTGTGCTCTACCATCTGTGCGCAACTGTTTAGGCACCATTCAGTCGGACTTTTTTCGGTCATCAGCTCGGCGAAGTGAGGTTTTAAAGAATGTTGTTACTGAACAGGTGCCACAATCTCGTCACTCATCACTAGTTGCTTTATGTGAATCACGTTGGGTGTACAAGCATGAAAGTGTGCTTCGTTTTAAAGAACTGTATCCAGCTGTAATAGTTGCTTTGGAAGAATTGGAAGGTTCCGTCAATCGAGACACTGCTCAACAGGCTTGTCAATTGCTGAGTGCTATAAGGTGTTCAAAATTCATTGTACCACTTATTATTATTGAAAAAGTATTTGGCTACACGCTGGCTTTGTGTAAGGAGCTGCAGACCATAAACTTGGACTTGGCAACAGCATGTGACCACGTTCGTCATGTTGTTGGTGTTTTTGAATCTATCCGCGTAGATTCTCAGAATCAGTTCAAGAATATGTTTGCCACAGCTGTAAGTATACTCAAAGAAAATTGTGTCACTGTCGAAAGCATGGATTTTCCAGTTCCACGATCTGCAGGGAGACAAAACATCGTGCAAACATACCAGCTGCCACTTGTGAGGAGTATTACAGATTAAATACATTTCTGCCATTCATAGACCATGTAATAACTCAACTGAATGATCGATTTCAACAGCACAGGGGTCTAATCTCATCTCTACAGTACCTTATTCCAAGTAAAACTGTAACTGCCACAGCTGAAACTCTAAAAGAATGCACCGAATTCTACAGGAATATCCTTCCTGAGCCAAGCAATTTTGAAGCAGAGTTTGCTGTTTGGAAATCTAAATGGAAAAAAACAAGATGCACAACCAACTTCTGCTATAGAAGGATTTACAAACTGCAACGCAGCCTTCTTTCTCAACATAAACAAACTTCTGCAAATACTGGCCACATTACCAGTTTCAACAGCGACACCAGAGAGAACATTTTCATCGCTAAGAAGGCTGAAAACCTACTTACGTAACTCCACTGGTGAGACACGTCTCAATGGACTTGCTCTGATGTCTGTGCACCGCGACATTCCTATAGTTGCCGAGGATGTAGTGGATCCGTTTTCTAAGGAGTGTCGTCGTTTTTTACTATAAAACTTTTGAACTAAATAACTAATTATAAATGAGAGGGAAGTGAAAAAACGATAGTGACATTTTTCCCATGTAAATAATATGACGAAAAAATTATTGGTTTGAAAGATTAACTATCATATAAAACAAGTGTGTTGGCAAGTTGGCATCATGTAATACTAAACAATCAGTATACGTGTAATTTTTTTAGAAAGTTAAAAAATGTTTGGCAATGTGACTGTCAACAATTTGTAAAATGTTCGGTTAGCTAATGATGTATGAGAATGAGAAACAAGTGAAAGTATCACATTTGTTCCATGTAAATAATATGATGACAAAAGTAACTTGTTTGTTTGATGACTGTTTTAAAAAGCAAGTAATGTTTAACAATAAAAATTAGCGTAACTTTTTTTAAATTAAAGTAATTTAATTGTGTATGTGGAAAAATGAGTTGTTGTATTTAATTCACCTTGAAATAATAATGGACATTCATTCTTAAACACACAAAAGTTAGAAACATCTGGATAGTACAAGTAAAAAAAAATAGTAAAATCAACCCCCCCCCCCCCCCCCGAAATAATTTTCTGGGTACGGCCATGTACTGTCCTATCCCGACGTTCCAGAATACGTTAAGGCCATGCCTGCCAGTTTTACATTGAATTTTCCTACACATAAATCCCACGGTTTTTTTATTACTGCACACAAAAAGTCACAATTTTTGTTACATGATAAGCCCAAATCCGTCAAATTATTTCTTTGCGGACGAACTATGCACTATTTTTGTAAGAAGCCTACTTGATTGTGCAGGGTAAGACTGCAAACAAATTGGCTTTTTTTTTTTTTTTTTTTTTTTTTTTTTTTACATTTATATTGAAAACCATTTGAGTTTTTTGCACCAATACGGAAAACAACTATGAGCATGGCATTATCTACAAATGATTCCACCCTTTTCAAGTCGCTTCTCATCTTTCATGCCTCTCTGGTTTGTTGTTTTCTAATGGCCGTGTGCGTGCAGCTTAATTCTACTGCACGATACAAGGATGTATGTGAAAAGTTAGGCAAGGGACAATTTTCGCCGCTTGTTGTGCTGACACTGACCAATCACACAGCTTCCGTGAATTTAAAGTTATACGAAGTTGATAATTTGAAAGCCGAAAGTGGTAGGTTTTCTCCTTTGAAATAAAGTTAAAATGACTTCGCTCTTTGCAAAGACTAGTTAAATTTAATTTCACTGTGGTTTCGCATTTTATTAGATCTGTTAGTGACAGTAGCGTAACTATCGGCAGAATTTGTCCCTGTGCCAAACTCTTTCCAATAAGACAACACGTTTTAGTTGCAACATGTAGTAGAACTAACCTTCGTACAGAGATGTGAGAGTGGAGCGAGGTATGGTGACTGCACCTAGGCCTGACATAGTCAAGAACGCCACATACATTGTTGTGACGTGCAGCTGGGCGCGGCAGAGCTAACTCCTACCTATTACAGCCGAGATGAAGCTTGTGTTCAGCTACGAAGCAGCTAAGTGTACGCCACTTGGCGAGCACAAGCCACAGTGCATTGTTCCTGCGCGTACATGCGAGGCTACTACACGCCCTTCTGGTTCAAGTGAGTATGTGATCTTTGAAACATTTCTGTCACGGGGATGTACGACAAACTGAATGGTTTTGTTCATACAGGTCGTTCGGAATAAAGTGAGCACTACAAATTTAACCTTTGGAAAATATCACTAGTCGTTACAGCATATAATTCTACATTAACTACGGTTGCCTTACTGCGTGTACGGTTGGCAACGAAATTACGCAATATAGTTCCATGTATTTTACTATTTAAATTCAACAATACTGAAAGAAAGTCAACCGGAATCGACATAATTGTATTTTGTGTAATTAATACTTTTTTAACCTAACTGTATCGTTTCATACCGAATGCAACATTTTATCTTACACGCACAAACATCAAGTACCGTGTCCAGAGAGGTCAGATATTTCCCGTCGCTAGCCGTTATGCGCGGAAAGACACGAATTGGCTGAAAATAGAACTTAAAGCAGGGTTTCTTCGAGTGCTCACTTCTAGCGTATTCCATGACTGCACTCGACTGAACTCGGCTGAACTCGGTGCGCACTGGACGAGTGCCGCGTGTTCCAATGGTGACCTGCACTCTCCGGGTGCGCTACGCGGGCAAGTTTTATTGCACTGGCTCTAGACAGTGCGGTTGTCCGAGTGCAAGTATGGCGACGGCCTATGGCATGTAAACAATACGTCAATTATTATCATTATTATTATTATTATTAATATTATTATTATTATTATTATTATTATTATTATTATTATTATGGTGTTATTTCTGCAATCAATTGTCACTCCGGCATTTGAATACTGTAATACGATCAATAAATAGCGAAAATACAGTTGTTATCTCGATAATAATGTTTATTATTACATCGACGATATTATTGGTAATGTTGAGTAGTTCAAAAGTAGACTACTTAACTACTTTTAGTTCTTGGCAAAAAAAAAAAAAAAAACAGAGACTAGCGAAAGAATAACTTCGCATAACGCCGCGGACCTGTATTTCCACTCATTAATAATGTCCAGGTATGAAAAATGTTATGCTGAACATCATTTGCTATCACAAATGTTTTGTACTGAAATTGCGGCGTGTTCCAGTTGTTAGGCCATAAACAACACGAAATTTTTGCGGGCAGTCACGTGACAGCCGCATTTTTTCAGTTTCAGGAGCGCACCCAGTGCGCACTCAGTGTAGTCCAGTGGAATACGCCATTTGTGATCCCGAACTGCTTTTACACGCCACTGTTGGACGACGATCATTTAAGACGGTTCTAATTAAAACAAATGAATAACAAACGAATATCATCGGCGAGCCAGAATTCTCGTTGACCCGTTTGATTGTAAGAATGCGAACAACAGAACAAGAACATCGGACACGTAGATACTATACCAGAACCTAGCCAACAATTAAACTTTCCCGCCTTGTTACAAAGTTTTGTAGAGATTTCGAAAAAAAAATTTTTTATTGCTACCTAATACTCATATCAAAATTTCGCTACACAGTTTTGACACTTATATGTTATAAATTGTACCTGAACTTTTTTGTTGAACTATACTGAACGGTTTTTTAGATTTCGTTACCCAAAATACCAGGTTTTTCGTCAAGAAAATAAGCAAAAATGAAGGTTTTTTTTTTTTTTTTGCTGGCGAATGGTACATTATTTAAAAAAAAACGCGTCCACAGTATTGTGCATCGTATGATTGTACATTGACTCAAATTTTTTCAAAACTTTTGGTTAAAAAATATTTGAGTTATTGGCACCAGTCTGAAAAAAAACTCGGGGAACAAGCCCTTAATAATGGGCTTTGAAAGTGGTTTCTTTACTGTGGGAAGCCTATATACATGTACAGTAAAGGAGACACCAGCTACCCAATGGCTGCTTGGCAAAATTATGAGTATACAATGGAGGAAATGTATTTTATTGGTATTTCAATAGCTGTGAATTAATTAGACTAGAAATAAGAATTGTAACCATTTTTGACTCTCCACCATTGTTATACTATAACGTCTATTATTTGTTGTGATTTCTTTTATCGTTTTGTCATTAAGTCATAAGGTTTTTTTTTGTACATTTAATTGTTAATGTGCAATTCTGCAGTACACATCACATGTATCTGTTTTTAATCTGTCTACGGCTGAACTTTTCGTTGGTAAATAAATAAATAAACAAAACAAATAATGATCGGTAGGGCCATGAACATTTCGCGAAAAGAATTTTGCCCCAGTCTGTTTCAGTGCATTATGTGTACATCTGCAGCTCTGCTTCATGGTCAGAGATAGCATGTTTTAACTGCCAGTGTCTTGTAGTTTTACCCGCTAATCACAAACGTGTGGTGTCGCAGTAAACCTTGTCCTGATTGGCACAGTAAATTATGATACACACAGTCAGAAACAATGAAGTAGAGTTGCAGACATGCACCTGTAAAGCATTGAAACGAAGTAGTCCACAAATATTTTCGCGAAAACTTGCGGTGCCTACTGTTAATGGGTGTATCACAGTTCAGTTGTGGTGTACCAAAAGTCTCACTGGCCATGTCAAATTGGGGTAAAAATCGCAGCGCACGCAGATAAACGGAACCTAGCGATATATCACTATCTCCTCCGACTGCTATAGAATGTTTACAAAACACGCACGTTCACCCGGTAGCGGTCGGCCTCCCTATCTTTTTTCGACAGAACTATTTAATGCGTAGAGACATGCAAAATTCGCGTTATCATTTGGCAGCAGAATGAACTTCGCATCCTATACATAACAGAGCATAATCTGCGATTCAATTGGCCACGAACCTTTATGAGTTGTCATTTACGTGTGTTACGTCTTTGCTGAGATTGGCCTCTCTACCGTGTAAGCATTCTCCGCGGCAAGTCACGACAATATCTGCCAGCGGGAGACGTCGAACGAGTCTATAGTCACTCCACTTGGAGTCTAGTAAGCTGTCAGAAAATAACGCTAATTTTGCATGTCTCTAGACTAATACGTAATACATGTGCATATATATATATATATATATACACACATACACACAAACACACGAAAAGAACACACGCTTCAAACTATGTCGCTATAGTTTTAAAAAATCGTCACGTTTATTACAAACATTATTTTCTAGTCCCTCAAAATGTAAAAAAAAAAAAAAAAAAAAAAAAAAAAAAAAAAAAAAAAAAAAAAAAAAAAAAAAAAAAAAAAAAAAAAAAAAAAAAAAAAAAAAATGGCTTTAACACATTGCCATACCTGGAAAACCAACAACGGGATTCGAAAAACACAAAAACAGAAACGAGCGTTAGACTTTGAACAATGCTGCTAACAAATAAAGTATTACGTCACCGCTTAAAGTCCCACAGGAGAAAAGAATAACAGTAAAGCACTGCACGTCAGCTTATTGGCTAGCGCGTAATGGCGATAATACATTACATAAGTCGGGCAGCAGTAACATTACCAGTCTGTCTCACACACACAAACGGAGCCTATCTAGGGAGGCCCCTTAAGAGCTCCGTCTCCCTGGACAGGTTTTACCGTGCAGCCCCAGTACTGGCGCGAAGCTGCAGTAAGAACTAGAGAGACGCGCGCCTAGTGTCGCATCTCCCCTGAGTACAAGACGCTATACTGGCGCGCAGTGTTGCCGTTATATCCCTGCAACTATGACCCTATAATTGTATTACTGGAAAGTATATACCAAAGTTCACAGCAGATCTCTCAAGTAGTTTAGTACCAATACGAGCAGTAGAGCAGTAGATTGTGTGAAACAGCTTTGAGTAAAGGTATAGTTTGTAGACAAATAAGATGCCTCAGAAATAGTATTTATAATGTTCCTTGTCTTTTAAAACTACTTTATAAGCCATCTCTGAAACGTGTTTTCTTGTCGAAGGCAGGTAACATTGAGAGTACGTAATATAGTTTCGCAATAAACGCATATTTCTAACCCACAGCAGCGTAGTTCGGCAGCCAGGGAGACGAGCCTACCAACAAGGTCGTCCTATAGTGATATTCTATCATGGCTTCTCCTGAATCACCTGTCTAAATAAACGAATCAAGATAAATGTTTCATTTGTAAATAGTGTAAGTTGACTTGGTGCTTTCTCAAGATGCCAAAGGTTGGCACCTAACAAATTACAATCTTCAAATCAAAAAACTTTGGTGTAAAATATTCATGGTCCTCCGGAATGTGAACTGTATTGGTATGTTTTCTCACAAAAAACAATAAACCATTGCCGTATGACGCTCCAATAATAATAATAATAATAATAATAATAATAATAATAATAATATAATTACCAGGGCCGGATATATAAATCTACGCGCCATAGGCCCGTAAGTCTCAGCGCTCCTGAAGTCTCACATTTTTCTTTAATCCTGCCTTACCAACTAGCGTCATTTTCCCATTTTCAGCACCACATTATGTACAGTTTCCTCACTCTGTCCTCCCGCTATTTATAATAGCAATAATAGTAACGATATAGTAATTATTTAGCTTAACTCTAATGCTGTTATTTGAAAATTCCTTTCAATAACAATAATGATAATAACAAAATGCATCTTCTTGTCGCTAATAGTGCCCACTATGAAAGTTACGCCAAAGGCCCGGCCTAGTGGTAAGTACGGTCATGTTTCTTACCAGGATCGCAATTCCGAAGGCAACAGCTGGACAAGGTGAAGTACGTGATATACGTCACGCTACCTGTTAGGCTATGAAACGCAACTTGACACAATGTTATGACATTACACGGACTGTGAAATAAATCGGCAGTGGACTGGCCTCCCGTCGCCACCTGCTTGTCCAGGAGCCTGATATGAGGCTCTATAATGAAGCGACGCCGGAACAAGAAGGACAGAGAAAACTGTAGAATTACGACTGGCCTCCCGTCGCCACCTGCTTGTCCAGGAGCCTGATATGAGGCTCTATAATGAAGCGACGCCGGAACAAGAAGGACAGAGAAAACTGTAGAATTACGACTGGCCTCCCATCGCCACCTGCTTGTCCAGGAGTCTGACATGAGGCTCCATAATGAATAATGAAGCGATGCTGGAACAAGAAGGACAGAAAAAACTATAGAATTACGACTGGCCTCCCGTCGCCACCTGCTTGTCCAGGATACTTTACATGAGGCTCTATAATGAAGCGACGCCGGAACAAGAAGGACAGAAAAAAAGGGAGAAACCATAGAAAATCCGCCGACCAGCGACATCGACCGGCACGACTCCCACATGCGAGAATCCAAGGTGTCACAGTACCGGAGATCGAACCCGGACTGCCTTGGTAGGAGAGAGTGGACCGACTTGCTAAACAGCACTGGAAGTAATTAACCCAGACACTGCCAACCTCAAGGATTCAGAAATAGTACAATCTTCAAAATGAGTAAAATTGTGCGTAGAGTCGCGGCATTTCATGTGTAATGTACATGTAAATGCCATCGCACTAAAACAATTTGTCTATTTTTTAAATGAACTACTACACTGTTAACATGTCAATACATTGTATGCAAAATAAGTTTTGTACATGCTGAATAATTAATCAAATTAGCTAAAATATTGACTACTATTAATATGTTCTGTTCATTGCTAAAATTACATAGCCTCCCTGGGGCGATTAAAAAAAACTTAACAGGGAAATAACCGAATGTATTTTACAGTAGGCTTACTTTGTTGTAGCAACATAATTTTAACATTCATACAAACCTGAACAAACCTAGTATAGGTAGTTTTGGTTTCTGCAAATTTACAAACTTTACCGATTTTACTACACCAATAAATAGGCCCCTACTTTACGATTTTTGGTAACACAGCTTTTAAATTCTCTTTCACAGTTCCATAAATGCACGGAAAATTCTTACAGCGTGCAAATTAGCCAGTTTAATCACACATGGCACATCTAACCCCAACTCTCCGAAATGTAAATATTCTGGATTTGAAAAATAAATCGTACACCGTTGAACGTGCAGATGTGAGAGTATTTAATCTCTTATACAATATTAATACCACATCCTTTTTTAATTTTAGAACAGTTTGTAACATCCGCATGGTTTAGCGACTGTCTAAAATCGTAATTGTAAAAACTGCAAATTTGTATTTCCCAGATATGAAAGTTGTAATTTTCTTACGTTCTACGACTATTAAATATGCAACGTCGATACAAGTACCGGCACTAAAATACGCCGCCACAATAACAAAACGATACATTTAAGCTTGGCAAAATCCATGTTTTCAAACACTACGCAGCAACGACGTGCGCTTCCATATTTGCTGGAAAAATAAGAATTAAACGATAGTTTTTTTTTTTTTTTTCAGTTCGCAAGATATGATGCGTATTCTTGAGCAATTACTACACGGAAACGGCAAACTGGAAAGCCACTTCTAATTTGCGACCTCCTGTTGATGGTGTTCGTGACCCGCGTTTGGTTATAATAAGAGGTGTCGCTGCTCTGTCACTTACGTAATTAATGCTGGATGATTGGGTTCGTATTAAGTAATGTTGTAGTATGCCCGGCTAGCTCTAATTGAAATAAAATAACAAAGAAGTTTCTTTTTAAATCGGCCTAAAGGACTCACGCACTGCGGGTTGCGTCACGAGAAGTAGATACTTATAGTTTCTTTCGACGAAAAGAATAGGCGCTTCCTCCGGCGGCTTTTGATCGGTCACGACGTTAATTATGTTGCAGGTACCGGCCGCGATCACCCGAAAAGTCCACCCTTTGGTGACCCCGAGCTCGCTGTCCACCGTCCTTACAAACCCGACGACGAAGATCCCGACACCTGTCCTCCCGAACTCACACACACCCGGCTCGTCTTAAGACTTCATTCTTAGTGCCCCGCGTCTCGCAACTTTGCTCTCCTGGGCGGCGTCCCCTTCCCGCCCCACTGGACTCATGGGGGCGGGTAGGTTCCCCCGACCAATCAGAGCGAAGACCTGGCCCGAACATTGCGTGCATCCCTTGTGGAAGCTCCGTATTTATTTAAAATCAAATCAAACATGAGCACACTCTCACCGCAATTACAAATAAAACACTTAGCCTAGTTACTACTTGCTATCTTTAATTAATATAATTCTAGTTCAAATTACGTATGTTACATGGTGTCTGTTGGGGGAGGGGGAAAGGAGAAGAAATGTGTAGGCGAGAGAGAGGATTGTACGGCAAGGGGACAGGGGGAGGTAGGGCGCCCCCCTTCTCGCACAGCATGTGGTAAGGCCCACTGCATCATCTGCTCTATTGTCGCCAGACCGGCGGGCAATTATCACTCTTAAAAACTATAATAATTATACATAAAATTATCTTAATGTTACTAGCATATTTGAGTCTGTGACATTCCACAGGTTAAAACGATACCAGACACGATACCTCTGTGATAATATTAGTAATAGTCATATTTTCTACTGTTTATATACTGGCCTATCATAGGATCCCACAGACCCCTCACAATCAATACTGAAGTTAAAATGGATGGCAATATGTTACATATGACAATAAAGGCCCCTTCATTACTATCAATCATCATAATTAACCTAAACTACATTAATTTATATATATATATATATATATATATATATATATATATATATATATATATAAGTATCAATAAAATAGGGCCGTCACAAATTAAAACAGTATCGTGACTTCTGTTTGCACGAGTCACTGCAGCCATTTAGCCAGGAAGACAACTACAATCGATCGGGTGTGTTCGGCAAAGTTCGGGTTACGTTCGTACGATGCGTGAATAACACGGTACTATGTAGTGAATAATACAGTACAATGGCTATAAATGAAGCGCGCTAGTTTCCGAAACTACGGTTAATACAGTTTTCTTTATTATACACGACACCGTAAGTCAGATCTACGTACCACATCATGTTTGGTACCAAAATTATGGGATTTCAGTACCAAATTTCTTAATGTGAATCAACCAACGGGAGAAAAATTTGGAAAGCTTGAAAATCGTACAATAATTCGCATAAACCCTACAACCGTAAACCGTATAATAGGGCACAAAATCGTACATTGTACGGGAAAATCGTACAATTTGGCAGCTTTGCACACTATATGGAGCAGTTACCATGCAAATAGAGCAAATGTCCAGCACTGTTTCTATATAAGTCTGACAGAATACATATGACTACTGTCTGTTCGCGTTTAAATGAGAGCGCGCGAAGCACATGCACGTGATCAAAAGTAAGGTCTGTACGGAAACACGCAGTGTTCACGTGATTGCAGCTTGCAATCAGGGATGTCCGGAAACGTATAGTGGCTGACAAGTATTGAGCGTAGAATACTATGCACAAATTGGTGGTATTTAGGCGAGTATGAATACAAAGTCGTAGGAAACTATGAGTGTGAATGATATAGGATAGACGATAATGTCATACTAATGCGCTATGGAAGAAATGTAAAATAATCGACACTAATATTGGCACACATATTGTAACTATTCATGAACGTTAACAATAACATGTGAAACGACAAACAAAACAGAATAAAGTAACACGACGATTATTTAACAATAAAGGTATACATAGGGAATCAAATTGAAATCTTTATATTGCACATCATAGTAGAAAAAAAAAACAAATAAACAGAATAATATCAAACAGTTCATTCAGATGACGCAGAACTGTCGTCAGTAAGGTTAATTATGAAAGCCTCCCCCAAAATGTTATCCAGTGTCCACATTTTACTTTCAACATTTCCGACGACATGAGACACACATTTATTCCACTCATCTGGAGTCACAGCGTGTATCGCTTCTTCAAGAAGTACTTTAAAAAAACTTGTAAGACCTATTCTTCGCAGCAACGAAACCTTTCATTCTGGCCCAAAGTGATATAATTTATGTTGCACATGTTGTAGATATATCAAACATGCAGTGTATGTACCACGATCTACGATTGCTAAGTGAATAAACAGTACATAACAGCCCTGGTTGGGGGTACATAGGTTTACTTATGTTCGATTGTAACAGTGAAACATATTTACAGCTGGTGTTTCTGTCTGATTATAACACTATCAGAAAACAATACGAACACTCGCTTGACCAGTCACCAATTTAACTCTCGTCACACAGCAGCAGCGAGTGCTGGTTAGTAGTTTGTACACCCCTTGCCGCTTATACTATAGTATCACGCACTCTTGTTTACAAACTACAACTCTCACTTCTCGGCGAATGAACCATAGATATGATGGTTTATCGCGGGAACACTTTACTGTTAGCTGGGTTTCTACATACGTTAAACTTAACAGAAGATTACTGGCTTTAGCTTGTACTTGGAGCTGATACCCTACTTGACTGAGCCAATAAGAATCCCGATATCGTAATATTTGATGCCTATTATTGGTCTGCAGACAGCTACGTCATGTCAGAAGTATATCACAGAATAATACATGTTGCAAGAATCTACAGTGTTTTTAAGGGTATGTTGGCACAAAACGATATACCATCATCTCTATGTGTGACTTACACTTGACTATTTTCTAAACTGTATAGGATCACTACCACTGATGTATGAAAACAATCTTACCGTGCCCATTTGTTTGACATTTCTAGACACTACTTCACATTCATCGGTATTGTAAATTTACAAATTACTTCTTACAGTGTAGTGCTGAGATATAAGAGCACATAGATGCTATGGTAGAGGCTGTTGAAGATAAACTGAACACTGCTTACAATTTTCTGTGAGTCATCATGCCGCCATCGTTACTATTTTAAATACGAAAACTACTAACTAAGTAAAAACAAGTGTAAACAATTAACAACTCTTAAAGATTTACTTTTTTTATATTATAAGTATTGGGAAGTGCTCAGTCCTATAACAGAATATTTAGGAATACAGAGGTGAAATAGCCGGTAGGCTAGGGAACTCAATCACACACGCCAGCAACATGGCTCCCCTGGCCAGCAACATGGCGGAAACACCTACAACCTCTCAGGAAGCGTCAGTTGATGTTTGCGCGTGCAAGATAAAATGTGCAATCAGTAGTAATCTACACAGGTAAAAAAAAAATTTTTTTAATTATATAAAACACAATTATGTGGATTTCGGTTGCGTTTGTTTTAGTAGTGTAGTATTTAAATAGGAAAATACACGGAACTATATTGCGTAATTGCGCTGCCAACCACACAAGCTGTAAGGCAAGTGCAGTTATTGTAGAATTATATGCAGTAACGGCTAGTGATATTTTTCAAAGGTTAAATTTTAAGTGCTAAGTTTATCCCGACTGACCTATACATAGAGAAGGTGATTTATCACGGGAAAACTTGACTGTTTGCCAGGCTTCAATGTAATGTCTTCATTTCTGAGGCTTTTATTTCGTTACTGGCGTGTCCCTATTAGACTGGGCCAATGATAACTCTGGTACGCTACTGGACGTATGTGATTCGTCTGTAAACAACTAGACTGTGCCACATAACCGCCGGCCAATAATACATGACGCAGGACGCTACACTGATGTGAAGAATACGCTTACAGAAAACATTCTCGCGATAAATCACCTTCACTACGTATACATAGTGTGTGGTCCTGTACCTTCTTGAAGTGCAGCGTGCCGTCAGGAAGTAGGAGGCGGTGGGGATCACCGGCCAACTTGAGGGGCGCACCATCATGGTACCAGGAGATGTTGCGGCCGGGGGCAGAACAGCTGAGATTGGCAGATCTCCCCCGGGGAACCACCACTTCTGGCGGTGGCTCCACACGGAAGTACAGAGCTGGAAGAGCTGAACCACCCGCCTGGCTCCCTGCAATCACAAACACACACGTCTTCTACGTCACAACCACCACACACATTCAGGTCATGGTGCACAGTTCAACGCTGAAAGCATCAGTTTTAAACTGTCGGTTTCTCGAAGCCTATTTGTAATAGCAACTAACAGCAACCCTAGACAATACGTTTTACCAACTTTCTAAACAAAACTCTCCCTCGAGTAACGGATTTCTGAAGAAAAAAAAAAACAAGCGCTGACAACAAAATCTCATTGTTAATTTAATTGCAACGGAACAGATTGCAACATTCTGGGTAATTGTTTGCTAATAAAGTTGGTTAATATCATTATCTACGTTTGTTTCTTTGTAGTCTTTCGATATTACATTTCAAAAACGAATAGATTTAAAATTATGTTTGTAGCTTTCTGCAAAATTTAGTAGAAAAACGGTTACATTAAAACCTAATAAAAAAAAAAAGTTTTGAAAAATTTACAGTCTACCATTCTTTATACTTGACTTCGGCGAACGCAACGAAAATAAGAACGACTAAGTCTTTGATAAAACACGAAGATAATGTTGATATGTATAATACTTATATTGCTATAGCGAAGATAATATTAGCCTTGATTTATATGATGTTAATGAGGGTTGCATACATGCGCCTGAATCACCGGGACTGCCTCTTAGCTGATTCTTTATCACTGGCTCAGCAGTCTTCAAGAGGTGTGCAATGAGAATCAAATAGTTAGTTGTACGAATTTACAGTATGATCTCTAGCGTGTGCCCAAAAGAAATTGAAACTTTTTAGAGTTAGGGACCTGGAAATGTCGCGGGTTCAACTCCCAGTCAGCTAGACTCCACAGTGCTGTATGCACTATGTCATCTGCTACTTGTACATTGGCTGCTGTTCCAGTGAGTGGCCAGTTGTATATCTTACAAATTATCTTGGTAATCCGTGAATGTTTTAATGAAGGTCTGCTATTGGTTCACAGTCCTCGACGAAAAGTTTCAAACACTCTAACCCATTCGCGAAAGTAACTCTATTTGACTGAATTCCCGCGTATCTACTACTAACATTAAGGGTGTCCAAGTGCGATTAAAATCATAATTTTATATTTATTTGAAATAGTGTTAGTTTTGTAGACGATACTTGTTAGTACAGTTTCCTCTTACAAAATAATTTTAACTCGCATAATTTTCTCATAACGGCGCGTCAAAGTCAAAATTGGCATGTTCTGCTGCCATGCAAGTAATGAAAACCAATTGACTTACGTAAGTGAAATAATTCACAGTGCAATAACATATGACGGGCTACGTAATAAAACATTTTTTAAAAATTCCGTGAAATATTTTTGCATTAAAAAATTACTTTTTTTCTTGTAGTTTTGCATTTAAAAAAATAAAAATATTACATGACGGTCTTCTAAATACTTTATTGCATAGTTCACGGGATGTAATATCACAGTGAATTAATTTATTCAAGTAGGTCAGTTGGTTTTCACTATTTGCATGGCAGCAGAAGAAGCAAATTTTTACTTTGTCGCACCGTTATGAGAAAACTATGAGAGCTAAAATTGTTTTGTAAGAGGAAATTGTACTCACAAGTATTGTCTACAAAACTATCACAATTTCATAAAGATTTAAGATTATGATTTTTTGCACTTGAACACCCTTAAAGGCGCTGCCTACCTTGAAGCCACGGCGGTAGCAAGCATAGGGCATGTTGAATGATTTTCCACGTGGCTCAGTAACGGTTGGAGTTACACATGTGCCACCACTGACTTTTCTGTTCGTCTCGGTGCCACGTACATTGATATGGATCGTGTAGGCAGTTTTATTCAATACCCTGAAAATTGTGGCCAATGAAGCACTTTTACCCACAAAAAAAAAAAAACACGCGAAAATTGCTATTCATAATTTTTTTCACTAAAATTTTATCTACGGTGCAGGAAATGGTTTTCGACCGGAAGCAATATCACAAAAGGTGACCGAGTAACATTGAAAATAATTTAACATGTAAAACTCTATTCTTTATCCGCCAGGGCTCCGAGGTAGGCAGCGCCCTAACATCTTTATACAGCTGCCGTACGAGCATTGGTGCAGGCGCAGGGTATTAGCATAAACGTTTTCTAATACTACTAACAGTGCGTTTGATATATTCATTTACGAAAAGAAAATACATTTAAATCTATGTTTACTAATATAGATATCATGCCTAGAAACATGGATTCCGGTCATCTTAAAATGGCTAAAAACTTATTTTCCAAACCGCTGTCACGTAAGTAATACCAGCCGGAATCGTAAAGTGAAAATAGAGAATCATGCGCGGTACTTTCTTTGTACTTTCCATAAATAAAATAATAGAATCGCCGCTTAAAGCCCCATAAATAGGGACCCCTGTTTTTCGGGAAAAGAATCTTGCCCCACTTTGTTTCAATGCCTTACGTACATAACTGCAATTGTGCTTCACGGTTATTGGCAGCATGTCTACGTATCATTTGACTGAGCCAATTACAATATCATTCCTGCAACAACAGACGTCTGTGGTTTGCCGGTATAATCCCAAAACTCGTGAGAGTTGAGATATCCAATCACTGACCACGAAGCAGAACTGCAGATGTGCACGTAAGACACCGTAACAAAGTGGGACAAAATTATTTTCGCTAAAAACAGGGGTCCCTATAGAGTCAACGACCGAAACACTGAGCTCCATTTCCGCGCCCTGCACATAAAGGCGACGCGGTAGTTGACACACAGGCCAGTCTAGACCGTATCGCCTGCCAGTTTCTATACCTCAGACATTACATCTATCTAGCGACTGCTGTACAGGGCTCTTAAAAGTAAAAGTTAATTGTGGACCGAGGATATCTCTGAGGAAATATAAATTAATTAGCAGCAGAAGATAGCCACGACGTATTTCTTGAGGCTACTGCGCACAGATGGTAAAGGTTTTCTCGGCATGCAGAGCGAGTGAGTTCAGGCGGTCACTATGACCCCTATTGTTCGCCGCGTTTAACCCGGGCGAGAGTAAGACCTCCGATCGACACGGACTTGACCGCGACCTTGAACCCGGATCAAGACTGCGAGGGAATGTGGCGTCTCCCACAGCGGCCACCGATGTGCTTCAGCTCGCCGATTGTCCGCCGCATAGACGTCCGCCGTGCCACACGATCCCTCTCTCTCTCTCTCACTCACTCTCTCTTCCCTCAGCTCATTTACATCACTGATTCTTCAATTATCACATTCCACACAACGCTCGTATACCGTTCTGGCTATGATTTATACCAGCCTGTTTATAAAACATTCTAGACCCGTCTAAATTATGAATTCCTTAGTCTGGTCAGCCAGGATCATACGAGTAAATATATATCTTTCGTAAACGCATAGCTAGAGATGATGGTAGGCTATACCGCGAAATGGTTTTCTACCACCATAACCTTGAAATCGCTGTAGCACAATATGATTGGGTGATGTACGTCTGACACAATGTAGATGTCTACAGACCAAGAATAGGTATCAAATATTACAATACCGGGATTCTTATTTGCTTAGCCAAACAGGGCAACAGCTCCAAGTACAAACGAAAGCCAGTCATCTTCTGGTAACCAAGCAAACAGTCAAGTTTTCCCGCGATAAACCATCATCTCTACGCATAGCTTATTTCGCATTATTATTTGGCGACATATTTGGCCTACACTCGCCCGAACATACTCCGTGACGTTATGTTTCCGGGCCATCTATATTGTGTGCCCGCAGTTTAACAGTATATTATTGGTTGATAAAATGCCATCAGCCGCCCCATACAAACTGTCGGCCAACAGTAGAAGTCAGGTGAGCATACAGTAACTTGGAATCTACTCTGCTGTCGGATAACAACGAGAAATATGCAGGTCACTATGCATAGCCGTCGTCACAGACTAAAAAGTAACACAGACGTGAAATGACGTGGCGTCAGAAAGCTCAGACACACGGGAGTACAGGCTGTTCACAGTAAAATTAGCGCTTTTTAAAGACTACGTCTTGTCGCGGTGGCCGAATGGTTGGATTCTCGGCGGGCTCGGTCCCCGGATTTCCGCAAGTGGGAATCGTGCTGGACAATGCCGTTGGTCGGCTGGTTTTCTCAGGATCTCCCGTTTCCTACGCTCTGTCATTCCAGCACTGCTCCATACTCACCTCATATAACCCCTCGCCAGTGCTAAAGATCTCGATGTTGAGCGCTGGCCAAAATCTCTCACTCACTCTGATGGTACTGTACACAACTGTATGCTGAAGTCATCTTCGTGAAGCTGCTGTCACACAAACAAAAGGTAGCACGTCGCGTCATGATACACATGTTGCGTGCACTTGGTTATTCACATGACAATAGGCCTATGTTAGGCCCTTTGATATGGGCTATCATGTTTGTACTTGTACATTTGTATGAAAATATGTGTTCTTTAATATTAAAATTGGTTGCTTACATGTAAATATGTGTTCTTTTTGTATTCAAATTAGTTTTCACGTACAATTAACACACAATTAATTAACGGATTAGAGAAATATGAAGAGTCTTCTGTTTAGTCAAATGTCTTCGGTTTGCGAGATGAATGGCCTCTGAATGTGTGGTAACCACAACTACGAGGCCGGAGACAGGATAGCACAGCAGTGTGACGGGGCGGAGACTGGGCCTAGACGACAAGGGGCAACTTTTCTAATCAAGAAGAAACACGTGTTGTCAGTATGTGCCGCAGTTCTCGGGCCTGTAGCTGGAGAAAGTTGCGACCACAGTCACTGTGTGAGGGAGGTGAAGAAGGAGGGGGAGGTATTTATGGTCCCCGCCAGTATTGAAAGTGAATCTTCCAGCTCCACCCACACTGGCAGCGATCGAAGCAATCCGGCGCGAGGGTGCTAAGAAACAAGACAGGACAGACGGACTGGTTTACGGATATCTGCATCTTCGCCCTTACAGGTTCACGTGACAAGGTGTGTATATTAAGGTGGCCGTCTGGCTTAATATATTTTGCGCGTGTGAGGCCTAGAAGAGCGGGAGCAGTAAGGACGATACAGCGCAGGTATAACGTCGACAACGCGCCTGTATGAGACTTTCAGTAGCGACCCTATCATTTTATGACATAGCATTAAATATGAAGGTATATTGTACACACGTCTATGCCATTTAAAACATTCTGCGTCAAGATGTGCATAGCTAAAGAAGACAAAAAAACTTCAATTTTTGCCATTTTCGGCCGCTGAGTGAGAAATTTTGATCAGCGCTTAAGGGGGCGTGCGTGGTACATAATTCAACGCTAAAAGCATGAATCTATAACTGTAGGTTTCTTAAAGCCAATTTGCGAAAATTAAACAATAGCAATCCTAGACAATAGTTTTAGCCAACGTTTTAAACAAAATTGTTTCCAGTGTTACGAACTTCTGAGGCACAATCTCTGACGCCAAAACCTCGTGCATTTAACTGCAGCGCAAGAGATCACGCGTAACGAATTAGTAATTTTGGATAAATATTTACTCATAAAGTTGGCAAATACCATTATCTAGGATATCCATTGAGTATTTTATCTATATTGGCTTCGAAAAAAACGTAGAAATCAATTATGTTTTCAGCGTTTATTTATCTACCACGCACTTTTAAGATGACGTGGTAGATAAATAAGCGCTGGGTTCTACAACTGAGATTAACACGTTGCTGAAAGTCAATATAGAAAACAACAAAACAGCAATCCTTGATCATTATATTTGCGAACTTTATTAGCAAACATTTTCTCGGAATTATGCATTTGTTAGGCGTGATATCCTGCGCCGCAATTAAATGTACGAGATGTCGGCGTCAGCTATTGTTCTTCAGATACATGTTACTCGAGGAAAATTTTTGCTCAGAAAGTTGGCAAAACCTTTTTTCTGGGAATGGTATATTTTATTTTTGCAAATTGGCTTCGAGAAACCTACAGTTCTGAAGGGATGCAGTTAACGCTGAATTATATACCACGCATTCTTAACATCGGGTCTTCAGCGCAGGTGAGGGGTGATATGAGGTGTCAGCCGTTAGAAAGTCTGCTCTAATGAGTAGCGGTGAACATGAAAGAGGTGTACACGCGTATAACGTTCCTTAAATGATATTACTAAACATATATCTCTCTTGAGCGATGAACAGTTCTCAAATAAAGCCAACCGAAGTTCTAAAACATCGCTCAGCGACCTGAACAGGCAATCATAAGGTCTTGCTCCGCTCCCTGTTTATGCGCTTTTCACTATAATTATTTTCAAAGCCTAAATAAGAACAGATAATTATCAAAAGTAGACTAGGCAGTTTTCATTCAAATAGTTTTCACCACGTTGGCTATTTTTTTTTCAAGCCAGTAAGTATGGTTTTAGCTGAATATGTAATTAACGAAATTGTCATTAGTTGACTTATTGATTGGAAAAGTATTGTGGCGGGCCTTTCTCGTGGTGTTCGTGTATACTGCAGTTCTAAGCGTCGTTGCCACAGCTTAGCTCAGCGGGTGTCTAAATAAATAGTCAAACAATTGGTTTTTGTCGCTGCAGATGTGTCGAAGCCGTCGCAAAGGGACGAGGGGCGTGATTCACAACCAAGATGATTAGCAAACTTCACGTCGTTACTCGGTGAGGGGGTCTCTTTGGATAGTTACAGACGATTGAACGCGAGTACATGTAGTTTGTTCTTACAATGACGTAGAAATACATGTCCCTACTTTTAGGCGGCCCGTATTTATATCGTCGGCGAAGTACTCACGCTGGCCGCGTCGTCCGCCACCACCCGGCGATGAATAAACTCCCCCTGCACACCTTCAACACGTCTAGATCGTTGCCAGGCCGTCTGCCTCTCGAAACACTTGCCTGCTGTGTCAAAGATGGCTTCCCCGAGCCAACCAGCGTGTTCGTTTTAAAACCGTGGCTGTTCCCATCTTCACTTACCCAAGCATTATTTATTATCATTTATTAAACACGTACACATGAATTTAAAGTATGCATTACTTGATGCTACCATAATTACTGCTGACAACTCACTTAGTTCAATCTTAAAATTCAAATATTCTGAAGAGCTGTAAGAAGGCGGACAGGACGCTAGCAGTTGCCATGGACCTTCCTAGAGCAGGACTAGGCGTGTACTACACAAACTGAGGCGTGTCCCTTGGGTGTCACGAGGCCGCCTCCGTCCTTTTGTCGCCCTCATACCGCTAACAAACTAAACAAACTACTGTGTACTATCAAACAGGATAGCTATCTATCTCCTGATTCAAATGATACCTCACAACGTATACATATGGTAACAATTAGACAATATTAAAATACGTACTAAGTACCAGTGTGGAATGTCACTCACAGCATCGCAAAAACAGTAGAAAAAGGACAATTGATAAACTGCATGTAGTGTCACTCCGGTTACCTGGTCGAAGTTACTACTCCTGACAACAACATTGGTAGTTGCAACTGCATTTTTAGGAGTTTGTGAGGACTCGAAGTTCAAGCACTCTTCAGACCGCACGTTTCAGAACACGTGTTTTATGTGATATAATCAGCGAGCAAAAGAGTGAACACATACGATACAAAAAATAGTTTTGCTCTAGGCAAGTACACTGATTTCTCAAATCAGTAATATAAGAACTTCTTATCATTACGTAAAGTTCTTATTTTCATTTTATTCCTAATTGATTATGCCGGCCTCCGTAGTGTAGTCGGTTGGACGGCCGTCTACGGTGCGAGACGTCCTGGGTTCGAATCCAAGACCTCGTCAAAGGGCCGTAAAACCGCCTCACCTCACCTCATAGAAGTAGTAGGTATGATCTACTCGGTAGTATTGGTCACGTACTGGATCTACTCAGTCTTTGAATGTTTAACGGTTTTTTCCAAGCCTACATCAATTCTTAAAAATAGTATGTTGCCGGTCTGCTTAAAAAATGCGGCAATATCTGTATAAGCGATATATTTCAGTCGCCGAGCTGGCAGACCTGCACTATGTATAAGACCAGGTTAAAACAGTTACGAATGTCATTTTGCAGTGGTACAATATACATGTAAAGTTTTACAGTTGCGTACAATATAGAAATGTATACCGTACAAAATGCTAGAGTTAACCTCCAAAAATTTATTTGACAGTAGGGGAATGCAAAGTCAAAGTTCTCTGACACATAACCGATGCTTTTTGCATTAATCGAGTTTGCTATATGAAACTATATTAAAAATGTTAAATTTAAATATTTAAAGGGCCCAGTAATTAATTACTATATAATTAATTATAGGCCTACACCTAGGTTATGTTATCTAGCGACATTTTGAGTTTATAAACTCATTTAGACTTCTCGTCCAACTAAAATGTTACCGTATTTTTCGTGAACATGCATTCAACGCCTTACAACATTATTATTATTATTATTATTATTATTATTATTATATTTTATTTATACACGCCGCTCGCTCGTGTTTGTTTACTTTTTATGCGCACTGGCGGCTATTTACCTTGCTCCAGTCGCTCCAGAGTAGGGTAGACCTGAGTGGATCCGGCGGCGAGATCGAGTTGAATATTTAGAGATCTTGCGGGCCGGTACACTCTACTCGTATGAGGTTCTTGCCAATCGAGTAGATCAAGAGGGGCTTTCCTGAAGACTATTGACTATGATGTGACGTAAAACATGTTCTGAAGCGGACATTCTGAAAGTTTTTGTGAGCTTCTAGTAGCCTTACAAACGCCCCATAAATACAATTGTAGCAACTATTTATGTTATCAGAACACGTAACTTAAGCAGGTAAACACAGTGGCTACTCTGAAAGTCACCACATGAATTTTAACCATTTTTCCATTCCCCCCCATCAATACCTTTGATTAAAACTACGGTCAGTAACATGTCAAGTTTCATGTACGAGCCCCGAGCTAGTTCCAGTCGCAGTATCTTCTCGTAAAAAAGTAAACGACGAGTTTCAAACGCAACTTCGAACGACTTGACTTTCCCGCTGTTCTTCTATTGGCTGCTTTGAGGGGAACAAGTTGAGTAACAAATATGGCAGAATTTTATACGACAATTTGCACACGTTTAAGTAAATAAACTTTAAAGTTTAACGTACGTTGTACAATCATAGCACAATTATAGTAAGTTGTAATATATTAAAAATCAAATGTCACTAATGTTGGGTGGTGAGATAAGTTTCAATGACTGAATTTTTGAAGGAGAACAGTGGCGGAAACTAGCAGCGCACAAAACCAGCGAATAGGCATACAAATCTGCACAAAACAAGTACGCGTGTGTTAATTAGTGTTTAGATCTAAAGAATATGTTGCAACGAAAGTAAGTTTTTAGAGTGCTGTATCGGAACCTAAAGGAGTACAATCGCTGATAAAAGGCGCACATAAATCAGTACAAAACTAGTACATTTAGTGTGTTAATTATTGCTTAGATTAACACTATATGAGAAGAGGTGGTTGTAATATGTCAACTTGGCATTGTATCTAGAGTGTACTATGTATATAGAACTGAGCAAATGGTCACCGATGACAACGTAAGGGGCCATCAATTTTATTCCAATGTATGTGTTTTATTGGTATTTGGTAGCTGAAATCAGCACGGAAAATTGCAGATATACTTAATGTAGCAGAATAATTCATTTTAATTGAATATTCCTAGAAATAGTAATAATTTCGCTACAGAGATAATTCAAACTGTGCCGGACTCTGTGAAAGCAGCATATTTTAATTAAATTAGTGATAGATTAATTATCAAGAAAAAATGTAAAATTTGTAATAGATTTAGAGGATGATGAGACTGGAGATAATTGGGTTTCGTCACGCTGCGGGAAGCAGAGGGCAGGCCATGTATGTATTAAGGGGGTTGACGAATTGCCGAAGGAAGGCTGCATACCTCGCACGCCCCACTGGGCGAGTGTGTTAGACAGAGACAGGAATAAGACGTATGCAACGGTTTGCCGCCAGACAGTTGAATTCAAAATATAAATTGAATACAATTTTAATTATAAGTAAGATTATTTACGTACTAGAACACAAGGGTATGAACAAACGTGTAAATTGATGATTTTAAAGAATAAATGTGACACTTGATACGCTTGCAAAGGCCTGAGTTCTTAGTCGTCTGTAAACAAAGTTTGAATGTAACAGAGTTTCTGACTGGTCGAAGGGAGCGGGAGATCAGTGTAGCTGGCTTGGCTTGGAGACGTGAGGGCGAAGTATCTCAGAGCTCGAGGCAGAAGGACGTGGTGCCGTCTCCGGGGTTGGGCCTCGTCTCGCGAAAGTGTCGCCGGCAGAGTATACGCCCCGGGATATGATTTGCAAACATTAACAAGACGATTGGAATAGATAGGGAGCGATTAGTTATTCTGGTGGTTTGCCAAACAAAGGAGACGGCAATCGCGCCCTTATAAAAGAATTCGCGAGAGTTTTTGGCGTCGGTCGTTCATTGTTCGCATAATCCACATGCGGCGCGGGGTTGGGTGACTAGGCTCAATTGCGGATCAGTGACCTGGTCTAATGTGTTCCGTAGTGAGCGAGGGCCATTTGCCGCCGTATCAAGTAGCTTGGCATATCAATATTGATTACATCATGTTTTATACCCGCTGAGCTGGACCGAGGCAGAACTACTTCAACCAATATTACTGGTCAGGGAACATTTCATGTTGAACTTTGAAGCCGGTTACATGGTGCAATGATAATACTTTTTAAGAGTCCTGTACCAAAAACTAACGTAGCACAAAACACGGGAACAAACCAGCACAAAACGAGTACTGCATGCGTGTTATTTTCTTTTTATCGGTGATATGCGGGCAGATGCGTTGTAATGATAATGACAGTACTTTTGAAGAGTTCTGTACCGGAACCCAAAAGCGCACAAAACGCTGTAATAGGCGGACAAATCAATACAAAACCTGTACAGTACGTAGTCTGTACCATTTCGATGAAATATTTGAAGTCAGGGAGAGTCATTATCCTTATTTTATTGGCTTGTAACTTCCAAAGGAAATGCTCGCAAAACGTGTAAGATAGCACACAAAACAGCACAAAACGATTAAATACTTTAAATTAATTTCGTTGTAACGGCGAATCAAGTTCCTGTTCCTCGCATGTAAGCAGCTAAACGTTGCCATGTAAACATGAAAGATTCCCGCGATTTTCCACTACCTCTAGAAATAGTACTAATTATAATGCATTTGAGGTTTTTAAAATGCGTAACAGATCTCTGATAGGCCTATGTGTTTATCTTTGCGTAGACAAGTACTTATTGACATGTATAACAATTCGTTGGCTTACTTCTAAAACCTCGTAAGTCCGTTTCAGCAAATTTTACAGAAGAGCAAAAAGAAAATCTTCGTAGTCATGCTACACCATAGGTAAGAGGTTTTTTAATTTGAGCATAGAGAACAGTTAATGCACAGTATATTTAGCAGATATTAACACTAGAAACGCCATGAAAATCAGCACCAAATTCCCCTGGAATACAAAATTGGGAAAATCTGGACTTACGAGGTTCTCGAAGTAAGCCAACAAATTTCAAAAATAAACATAACTTTCTAACCAGCTTCGACGTAGTTCCACAGCCACGTAGGTGGGCCACTTGGTAGAGGCTCGTGTAATTGTTTGGACACTTGGGTCGCGCAGAAATGTTGGATTTGAGTTGACGCAGTGTATTGGCGGCTGGGTCACGGTAATAGTAATAGTAATAAAATGTATGAGGAGTATACCAAAGAGTGAAGTACCTCACCCTGGATGCAGACCACCGACTTGGCTTGGGTGTGTTGCAGTAAGCTGTAGGCTACTTTGCCACTGCAGCCGCCTGGTGAAGTGTGTGTTTGTGTTTGAGGCGAAGATCGATGAGGCGCTATGAGCGATGTCGGCCGGCACATGTATAGTGATATCGCCTCTACGGCGAAAGGCGTAAACGCGCGCGCAGTGTTCCCGCCGTAACGTTTTTACAGTGATACTTTAAGCGGTGACTCTATCATTTGATTACACGCTTCAATGTAGCAAAGTTCAACGTACTTGTAGACCTCAATTTCGAACAAATCCGGTACATAGATCTTGAGAAACAACCGCGTGATAAAGCCGATTTTAGCCCAAGTTTGATGGTTTCAAAATAATACTTCCAATGTGCGTGATGTCTTGAAAGTCACATTCACAAGTAGTAAAAAACCTAACTCCGAACACACTGCACGCAGCTCGAGAGCCAGCCAGGCGGCCGCCTGAAGAGCGTTCACGTGGCAAAAATTCAAAATTTTATATTTGCTTGACAAAGTGTTAGTTTTATAGACCTTACTTGTGACTACATTTTCCACTTGTAGTAATTTTTTAGCTCTCATAGTTTTCCCATAGCGGCACGTCAAAGTCAGTATTTGCAAGTTACAGGAACATAGGTTTAACAAAAACCAAGCGACTTACCAGAATAAAATAATTTACACTGAAATGATATATAATGGGCACTATGCTAAAATATTTAAAAATACAGAATGGAATTCCTTTGTACTTTTTAATAAACTCCAAAAATGACGAAAATTTACCTCAATTGTGAAAATTTTTAAAAAAGACAAAATGACTTTGTTGCAACACTGCACGTCTGTGATTTGCCGGTAGAATCCCTAGGCTCGTGAGAGTTGAGATATCGAATCACTGACCACGAAGCAGAACTGCAGATGTGCACGTAAGACACCGAAACAAAGTGGGGCAAAATTATTTTCGCGGAAATCATGGCTCCCTACAGATCACCTTTCTGTGTGTTTGTGTGTGTCTGTACGTCCCCCTAAACATTTTATGGACCAGTGAACCGAATCTCATCAAACCTTCTTTAAATGTCTGTTAATTGGCGAAATTCCGCCACTGTTTAACATGAACAGTACTAAGTAATGCAGTTTTATCGATTTATTGTGGACATACGCCATTGCAGGGCTATATTGTCTCAGAAAACTGAGTGTGTAAGGAAAACGCCTTAACTAGCTCGTTTAAGAAAACTCGTGTTTCCATCGTTGTTTCGCCTAGTCTTGTGTTTATGACGTCGCCGTTATGTCAATCTGTTTTGTGTGTAACGTTGTCTTTGTTTTGATTGTCTCTGCTATCGTAGTTTTGGTGCCCTGAGTTTTATCTCCACCCCCTCCTTACCCCGTGAGTTGACACAATTCCTCTAGCAATTTTTCAGGTTCTGTTACTTAATGTATGTGTTGACTACAGCCAATTCGTCATGGTTTTTCTTTATAATCTTTCTTGCATCACTCTTGATTTTCTGAGAGTACATTTACACACACCCCAAGACTCTTTCAAAGACAATAAATAAATGCAGTGTATATGGTTCACCACATTTACAACGATAACGGTTGGAACCACAATAAATGACGTTTACTCGATATTTCTCGTGATGTGACGACGTAGGGCTGCAGCTGTTGAAAACTGTACTAAGTTGCGAGTTAGCAGACGCCGCAGCTGGTTTACAGTCGCTTAGGGACAGGAAAATTTCGCGAATTCAGTTACTTGCATGCTATAATCCATTGTGCTATACATACTCAAGCCCCGTCTATTCATTCATTGTCTGTTGTTCCACTGAGTAGCAGCTAATGGTCGGAGCTTGAGTGTGCATAGGATAGTTGATTCTAATACGCAGGTCGTTGAATTCGCGCAATTTTCCTGTCCCTAGGTCACAAGAGACGAGCGACATTCGGGTTCATTTTTTGCCAGCAGACTAGAATCGAAATATCTGTAGGATTGCTCGACGTCTCATGTTGGCCGACAATATCGTGACCTACCATGAAGAATGCTTCTGGTCAGTAATTATACCACCAGTACAGCGGTCTCACACGTGAACTACACCATACAGAGGTTCGTGGCTAATGTAATCACAGGTTGTGTACTGCTATGTACATGATAGCGCGAATTTTGCAGGTCGTTTGTGCTCAGTCATTGTTTATATTTTTAACAAATATACAATATGATTATATGATTATGTGTTTACTAATAAATATCTCAAATATTCCGTAGTTTTTACCATTTTATAATCAAGTAGTTATATTTATATTGGTTGAAAGCGATAACGGCCGCTTGTTTGCGGAAATTTTTGAAATTGTGATATTTTGTAATGTGCTATGTATATATGTATGTAGGGCGCTTACAACAGGGGGCCTAGCCAGCAACAACACAAGAGCCGCCACTGCAGTGCAGGTATGTACAGGCCCAGGTAGACACCGACAACCCTTCAAGTTCCAGGAACAAGCAATTTGCCGTCCCTTCTCCTCCCTATCCATTGTCTTAGCCTGGCTTCCTGCTTGGACTGCACGTCATCGCGACCTTGAAGCTTGAGCGCTGCTATCCCTGCGTCTCTCGGTGGCTTCACAACTCAACTATAGCTTCCGTTCCTTCTAACTTCACTTGGCATAGCTGGCGTAGTGCAGTTACACCACAGTTTCAATTACGTGCAACTACACTGGCAGCTTGAATGAAACGACATTTTGTAGAATTTTGTGCCACATGCGTCCACTGTGTACATATATAAAGAATTGTCAGGGGACCACCAATAAACCAGTTCGTTAAGATCAAAGTGGATAAGCAATAGTAAACGACTAAAATTAATATTTTTTGTCTAAGGGATGAGTTTAGAAAGGTGTTATTAGTACACGCTGGTAATATTAACCTCTGCACTTTACAGTTCGTGTGCTAACTTAAGGTATCTTGTAACAGTCATACAAATACTTTTTAAAACTGGCATGCTCTTGTGCGAGAATATTACGTTTTTAATTGAGCGAAGAAGACATTCAGTTGTTGTTGGAGATTTTATTTTGTCAGTCATCTATATCACACAAGTACGCCCAAGATTAATGACCGTTTCAAAATGTATTTCCATGTTCCATTACAAGATACAAAATTCAGTATAAAAAGTGAACTATGGCGGTCATATTACTACCATATGCTAACCACCACACACAACTTGTCGTTCACCAGTGCTTTTACACTGTCTCCTACAATAGTTGTGAAAATATTCGTCCCATGCACATTTATTTTACCCAAGTATTTATAAACGAAACAAAATTAACGTAACTAATTTAAACGTGGCGCGCTTGTTTACTACTACACCAGCTACATCTCCCCCAGAGATGATGTATTATTTTCTGCTATAATTACACTCAGTTTGAATCAACTCAGCGTAATCACAATGTGGTGTCACATCCTGTTGAATGAAACGACATTTTCCTGGTGCAGTTAAACCAGCTTGAATGAAACGAAGCTATTCAGGCCACGCTCTTTAGTTTTGCAGTGGTTTAGAAAATATTATTCTTTTAACGCAAATCTTAATATATAAAATGAAGTGTCCTGACTAACACACTCACTCACTCACTCACTCACTCACTCACTCATCAACGCACAGTCCAAACCGCTGGGCCTAGAACCATGAAACTTTGAGGGAAGCTTCCCCTTGACACGCAGGCACCCACGAAGAAGTGATTTTTCGAAATTAGATAATTAAGGGGGTGAAAACGGGTGAAATGTGTTTTCAAAGAATCCCTGATATCTCATTAAGGTCGCAGATCACCTCAGTTTTCAACATCTTTTTTTTATAATTGTTCCAGATATTTTTTTTTTCTTGTTTTAGACATCAATTGTGATTTAATTTTCCTGTTAGGAAATTTGTGTATCTCTCATAGTTTTTGCGTAATGAGTCGTAAACGTCAAAATTTGCACTTTACTGTTTTATGTACGCCACTGAAACCATCTGACAAACCAAACCGAAAAAATTCACAATATGTAACGATGTTGCAGGCTATGATTTGACATGTATAAAAACAAAAAATAAAATATTTTTGTACGTAATAAAAAATGCTTAATTTTAATTTTAAATTTAAAAATTTATATTATTTTTTTAAATACATAGATATATTTTCCATTTGATGGCCGCCTACTCCACGCTTCAAATGCGTTGCAGTGTGTTCGTAAACAGGTTTTTTATACGAAAATTTTCCACGTGCGACCACTGTGCCAACGTACGAAAAGAAAATAAACTTCAGACAAGGTCGGAACCTCATTGTTAAGACGCCACGCTTCTTTAAAACACTGTTTCTAAGCTCTCAAACACGGCTAAAAACGACCTTTTCAAACTTCCGTACTTCAAAATGTACTAACCAGATGTATGTGAAACTCAGATTGCGACCTGCACTGCACTTAGTCGCAGACTTTCCACCAATAATATTATACGGTCACCTCTTAATGTCCCGTAGTAAAAACAGTTGGGCGGGAAGCTTGCACGCTAGTTCAGCGCTTGGCTCGTTGAGGCGACGTGGCATTTGATGCGCGCTTCAAGGTCGACCTTACTGCTCCGTCGCTTTCGAGCCGCCGACCGGCGACAGCCGTTACAAGATTATTCAAAATATGCTCAAAGCACACGAATGCTCAAGAACGTTTACATTTCAAGTGTTCACCATTAATAATGAAAGCGTATTTTCTACCGGCCAAAAATGGCGAAAATATGAATTTTGCGGTATCTTTTTAAGTACACAAATCTCGACGCAGAATATTTTGAAAGGCACAGGCAAGTACAATACAACTTTATCTTTAATATTACGACATAAAATGCAGGGGCGGATTTGAAGAGGGGGACTACCGGGCTGAAGCTGACAAAAATAGTGTTCAACAATATGTAGCCAAAGTATATCCAGTAGGCTCAAGGAAACTGGAGTTTTGTTCTGTGATGATACAAGTACATTGAATGTGTCCTACTTGTATTATGTATGTTCTGTAACAGCAAACAACCACATTTCCCCCCTACCCACCCTCACCTAAATGTGTTTCTAAAACCACCACTGATAAAACGATAGCGTTGTGGGCGAGAAGACTGCATCTAGAGGCATCTGTGGCATCTAGAGGCATCTGTGACTTGCATCTAGAGGCTAGGGTGAGGTGTGATGCCCCTGATGTCCCGTCCTTATAGCTTCCGCACTTCTAGGCCTCAAACACGCTAAATACATTCAACCCAGGCGGCCACCTTAAGAGTGCGTGGTAGATAAATAAACGATGAAAACATCAATTGATTTCTACGCTTTTTTCGAAGCCAGTGTGGATAAAATTCACAATGACATTCATAGAAAATGGCATTTGCCAAATTATGAGTAAATATTTATCCAGAAGAACTAATTCGTTACGCGTGATCTCTTGCGCCGCAGTTAAATGCACGAGGTTCTGGCGTCAGAGATTGTGCCTCAGAAGTTCGCAACACTGGAAATAATTTAGTTTAGAACGTTAGCTAAAACTATTGTCTAGGATTGCTATTGTTTAATTTTCGCAAATTGGCTTCAAGAAACCTACAGTTATAGATTAATGCTTTTGGCGTTGAATTATGTACCACGGCCCGTTAATTTATGCGCTGTATCGCGTATATACAAGATATGAAAGTGCGTTGTTCAATACAAGAGTTTCCAATAGAACTTAGCAGGCCGTGTTTCCTTAAGCGATTAACGTGTGTTTTTGGGTAAGTGAGACACGGCGCCAAATCTTGTCTGCTTGTTATATTGTTTGTCTTGTCTGTCTTTTTTTGTATCTACACATTGACGAGTTCAAATAGCATTGTTGTATGCTCAAATGAACAGAAAATATCGAGCTATCTATTAGGGCGATGTTGACCGGTTCATCTGGTATGGTATCGCCTCCAGTGCAAGGCACTGAAACGGAGTGCAGTGGTATCGTAGGTCACTCGCCTAACTGACACTTTCAGTGGTGATCCCTCTTTTTATTGGTGAAAAGTTTTAAACAAAGTGCATTGCATGTTCCTGGATGAGTTTCACACGAATACCGTGAGTTTGAAAGTTTTTTTTTTCCCGGGCTCCGAAATGATTTTTTTAACTGACGTGATGTGATGCATTTAAACCTAACTTTCCGTCATCTTTTGAAATATATTTTCTTTTCGTACATTGACACAGTGGGCACATGTGGAATAGTTTCGTTAAAAAACATATTTACGACATACTACAACGCATTTTAAGTGTGTGGCATGCGGTGCCATTAAGGGCGTCCAAGATGAGAATGATCGTAATTTTATGTTTGTACGAAAGAGTATCAGTTTTTGATGACGTTACTTAGCAGTACATTTTCCCCTAACGAAAAAAAATAGCGTAGCCAGTTTTCCCATAGCTGCATTTCAAAGTAAAATTTTGCAAATGTATCTTCATACAAAGAAATAAACATAATGCAATGAAATAATTTACATTATTACTATATGTCCCGAGATACTGCTAGACGTAGCCTATGTAAAAACTTATTACAAAAAAATTGTTCTACATTTTGCTAATTTTATGTTACTTTTAGCAATTTTAAACACAAAAATATTTTATAAAGGGATTTTTATATGCTTCAAGCCGTAGACCATGACATGTTACGATGTGATTTATTTTAAAAGTTTCATTATGTTATACTGATTTTCAAATTGTGTACGCAGTAAAAATATGCAAATTTTGACTTTGAAATGCTGTTGTGGGAAAACAGGCTAAGCTATTTTTTTTTCCTTTCGTAAGAGGTAAACGTACTCTCAATTAATGTCTACAAAACTAAACATATGCTGTACAAATATATAATTATGATTTTTTCCCCACTTGAACGCTTAAGGCATGGAAAACATAAAAATTGTAAAATTGCACATGCTGCCTTTCAGTGTAGCCAGTGTGGTTACTTGCACAAAGTTACGCTGAAACGTTTGAGAGGAATTTTGGAGCGCTCACACACTTTCAGAACAACGGCTCGAGAACATGTGTTTGCTGTAATACCGTAATAAAATAAGTGAAGAATACAACGAAAATAACATATTACTTTTGTTACTTGAAGTGCTCATGTTAGTAATTTGACGAAGCATTATTTGCCTCGCTTCACTCTATAGGAAACTTACTGTTGACTGGTCTAATTAGTAATCTATTTATATATATATATATATAAAAATGAAAGCTGACTGATTGACTGACTGACATATCAAACTGCAGCCCAAACCACTGGACCTAGAATCGTGAAATTTTTTGTGGGGGTTCCCTTCAGGTCGTAGGCGAGCACTAAGAAGGGATTTTTCGAAATTCGACCTCTAAGGGGGTGAAAAGGGGTGAAATGTGTTTCCGAAGGAACGTCGATAGAGCTCGAACCCGACGGCCTATCATCGTGATTTTTACTTTAATAGGACACTCGTAAAAATGCATATTAGCCAATTTAAGGATTTTTCGAAGTTCAACTTTTAAGGGGCTGAAAAGACCTTAAATGTGTTTCCAATCAACTATTGATATCTATTGAACCCTTCGCGATAGAGAGTTGATATTCACTTCAAAATATTGCTTACGTAAATACCCAAAAAGTAGTTTTAGGTTTTTTTTTAAATTCGACCCCCAGGCAGTAAAAAGGGGCAAAATGTGTTTTTAATGAATCGTCTTTATCTTTGAAACACAATTGGCTATCGTCGTGATTTTAACTTTAATTGGTTACTTTTACAAATGTCTACGACAGGACACAAAATCGTTTCGAAATTCTTTATTTAAAGGGGTGAAAATAAGTGAAATGTGTTTTCGATTATCCTTCCATATCTATCGAATCAATCGAGATATCGAAGTACTCTTTGCTTTAAATTGGTGCTTTTGTAAGTATCACAAGTATCATTTAAAATATATTTTCCGAATTAGGCCCTAAACTGGTTAAAAATGGGGTAATATGAGTTTTCGACTCACATTCGATATATATCGATCCCATAGTTTTTTATATAGATACGTGATTTTTGTGTAGGAATGATGCTTACTCAAACACCGAAAAAGTGATTTCAGGAATTTTCGAAATTTGCCACCTAAGGACGTGAAAAGTGGTGAAAAGTGGTGAAAAGCGTTTTCAATTAATCGTCGATATATCTTGAAACCAGAGGGCTAATGTTGTGCTTTTTGCGTCCAAGAGATACCAATAAAGTATTCTAAAACGTGATTCAAGGGTTTTTAGAAATTTACTCTCTTAAGTGGTGAAAAGACCTTGAACGTGTTTTAGATAAATCCTCGATATCTATCGAACCCGTCGAGATATACAATTAATTTTTTCTTCAGGATGATGATTACAGAAATTATCGCAAAACAGTTTTCAGATTTTTCGAAATTCGATTTCTCAATACTGTGCAGGGGTTACATGGTTATTTTTTTGTGGATGATCGATTTTGATTCGACTTAACGGGCTAGCGATGTGATTTATACTTCAGTTGGATACTTATACAAATGTCCAAGATGTAAATTAAAAATATTTCGAAACTCGACACCCAAAAGGGTGAAAAAACACAAAATTTGTTTTCCATCAACCCACGATATCTATCTAACCAGTAGCGATATTGAGGTTTTGTTCGCGTCAGAGTGATGCTTACGTAAATATTTAAAAAAAATATGTTTGTATTTTTTTTTCTTTATAAGAAACGTAATTATTAAGAATAAAACTATGTTGGTCAATATTCAAGGCAGACGATCCGAAAAGCAGGAACAAGCAGCGAGAAACAACTTATACAGGAGTTTCACTACAGTAACCTATCGAGACGTGGTGTTGTACAACCTCTATAAGCCCAGAACACAGGTATTTTATTTTTATTATTTTTTTTTTCAATAAATTTTATTTTAATGAATTATTTCGACGTTATGTGACGCCGTTGTTTGTCACTCAGGTCTAAATTCAGGGAGGTTCTGGGCTCGAATTCCGTTAAAAGCTGCGTGCAAACGTTCAATTCTGACACACAAAAACTACAAGGCAGATCGAATTAGTGCAATTAACATGTAGTCTTTAAAAGGGGTAAAATTGCAATTCGCTTTCCACTTAGGTTCCTCTACAATATCAGCTAACATATCGTCGGTATACTGCCAAAAGTGATTAAGTCATAAATGCTATTTCGTTTAAAAACAGTATTAAATTGTAGATATTAACAAAAATGTAGTATGTTACTATACTGTGACACAACAGTACGAAACGACTAATAGACTTTAAACTTGGGCAATTGTTCGTGAACAACATATACATATTCCTAGCATTTTTATAATTTTATCTCTTTTTGACATTGTCACTTTTGGCAGTAAACCGACGATATATCATCTCACTAATCTCAGGTTTGGGGCACCAAATACGTTTCCGCGAAACCTTTACCCTCTGAAACTTTGTAATGTCAATAAAGTTAAAGTGAATATTTTAACAATATATAATTGAGGGCACCGTCACCAATGGTTGTGCACAGGGTAAACAGATGTTTCTCATTCGATTAAACACTTACCTTAGATGTCTGTAACTTCCCCAGAACGTCAAATTGGT
>PNEQ01073704.1:0-38685 GCA_003012365.1 Medauroidea extradentata
CCCGCCTCTCAGTAGTCTTAGATAGTAGAAATTCTCTATAGTAATTTAAGTGTTAACTTTTAAGTAGACCAGTTATTATTCTTCACCTCTGCCTATCACCCAAAGATCCCTTTTTCCTCTCAAGCCAAGCGACCTCTACCTCTAACCCCCAAATCCTCCATATATTTTTAAGTTCACCCTCATCTAGTTCTGACAATATCAATTATATTTACCTTGCGCAACAATAAAAGCATCGTAGTTGAACTTATAACGTATATTTAAGTCGTAAACAGCCGAACAAATTAAGAATATAAAAAAAATTGCTCGACTAATTACGGCTTAAATATACGTTAAAAGTTCAACTGCGATGCTTTTATTGTAGCGCAAAGTAAATAGAATTGATATTAAAGTAATGAATTTCATATTTTTCTTCTCAGAATTTCGTAAGAGCGGAAAATACAATAACTCAATATGGCGACTGATGCCGAGCCTTAAGTAACAAGCTAGGCTCAGTTTTGTTACGATTACCAAGAGCCTTGCCTGGAGGACGGGCTAGCGATGACGGCAGTGTAACCAGATCAGTATAGCTGCATAAAGCCTAGTACATAAGGGCATCTTTCTTGTACAAGAAGGTGAACACTTTCTTGTTCACCTCGACTTGTTGCGAACTTGTATCGTGTGAACGGCCACCGATCATACTAGTGACTAGCATACAATGACTTGTACACCAGCCAGTGCGGGACAGGGACGGTACTATTTTTCATTATCTTTCTTGTACTAGTCAAATGTCAACAAAAAATTTTTATGCACGCTTTGAAATAAATAGTGTCTTAGCTAAACAAAAGATGCTATTAAAGGAATATTTGCTGATCGTGCGCCATGTTACTAACTAGAGACAGTAATTCCATTTTTACATTTTAAATCTTATTTCTGGTGCACGTACAATACGTATTGCACCTATTACCTCCAATACTCGAAATGCAGCCTTAAAATCTGTAATCAAAATTGTAATGGTGTACACCAGATTGTACAAGAAAGTTGGCCATGTGAACTAAACAATAAATTTGGTAGAATACTAGCTAAAACACTAGCTGGTGTTCCCTTTCTTGTACACATTTGATGCTCACTTTCATGTACAAGAAAGATGTCCGTGTGTACTGTGCTTAAGACAAGGGCCTCAGCGATTGTCCCCACCTGCACTGAAGTGTAGCAATATAATGCAAAGTATCAGGGGAATAGCGGTCTTTCAAGCCTTCAAGCCGTCACCATATCGCCAGGATGGTCCTGGGCTGAGACCCACGACGTGCCGCCGTCCGTCGACAGCCGAGCAAATTCATCATCAGCCTCCGGCACATCACGTTACGGAGACGTCTAAGGTGTTCAAAGGGTCACCCATCATAGAGTAGAACATTAACGTAATTAACTAAACAGCCGCTCCCCTCCTACCTAAATTATATAGTATAATCTTGCAGTGTTCAGTATTCTAAACTATGTAGAGTAAAGCCACCGTAATTAGATTAGCATATTTCATTAACCGTATCCCTCAACCACATAACTAGTTGGGGCCGCGGTGTCCGAATGGTCAGACCATTCGCCTCCCACCAAGGCGATCCAGGTCCGATTCCCGGCGGGGTCGGTCCCCGGATTTTCGTGTGTGGGAACCGTGCCGGACGATGCCGTTGGTCGGCGGGTTTTCTCGGGGATCTCCCGTTTCCTCCACCCCTTCATCACGACGCTGCTCCATACATCAAATCACCCTTCACCAGCGCTAAAGACCTAGACGTTAAGCGCTGACTAAAATCTCTCACTCACGTAACTAGTTTCAGTATAAAGTGCCTACCTATGGCGACAGCCACCCAACGACTTTAACGTGTGTACAACGGTTAAATCACCAGTGTCATGACAGTTTGATGTTACTGACGTGTATGCGAGTTGCCTGTGATCGTGCCTACAAGTCTTGGTCGTCTTTATTCGCCTGGCGCCACGTTGAAGGGAGAGAAAACGCTCGCGGACATGTCGCGGTTATTTTAGAACTCCTTTCTTCCCGAGAATGTGTGCTGTGCGCCGGCCGACTAGCACGTGCGCGCTGCCAACCCCAGATTTATTGCCAAAACACTGCTCTTCGGCCATAAATTCCCCCTCCACTTACCCGCCATTCTATTACTAAGAGCGTTGAACCCGTAAAAATTCTTCTTTTTTTGTATTGGTGCCAAACGCTGCTTAAATTTGACTCATCAGATAACATGTCATTTCACCAAATAAGAAAAATTGAGGCCCCCGTAAGTTTTACATAAACACGTATCAAAATCACAAAATAGTTGTTGCGGATCAGCCAAAATAAAAAAAAAACATTAACACCAAATTATGCAAAAATTAACTACTTTTATCAATTACTTTATAAAAATACAAAAATTTATCTCTTTGAAACCCCAAAGGCGTCATAAAATAGCTCATAACATTTAGTAGCATATCAATATGAATTATATCCTGTTTCTACAAGTTAATAACTTTTTTTTTTTTTTTTTTTTCAATTTTTCTACACAGTAACAGTTATTTTGTGAATTTGGGCAGAGAACGCGAAGAAACTACTGGGAAAATGTTTTTTGTTTATTTGGGGAAATGCTATGTTATTCGATGTTTAAAAGTTAAAGCATTTGGGACAAATATAAATAACGCATTTTTACGACATCAACGTCGTTAAGGTCACGACCTCTCATTTATACCGTTATTGCGATGATTATTTCAAACACAAACGTCGTCTAGATACGTGAAAGGTTCTCCCAGTTTTGTTCAAAATAGATTTTACTATGCAAAATAATTTTTTATACAAAAACTATATGATTTAAGCTAAATAGGGTTAACTGAACAGTCGTGTGAGGAAATTCTTGAGATAAAAGTAAACCTGAGGCAACATAAGTTATACCTGAGGATTTTTCTACCGCACTGCAGTCAAGTCAAGAGTATTGATACATCTCTGTTATTGTGAAACGTTACCAACATATGGCGAGAAAAAATTTCTCTTCATGCAACGACGTGTAAATGTAACGGAATTGTAATTTTTTTAAATTTATAATGCATGAAACTAACATGACAGCGACGTGATAACCTACACAAACAGCTTCGGTAGATATTAACAACAATGTTCTGAACACTGAACTACCAGATACAATACTACATTAATACAAGTTATTAAACCGGATCAAAATAGCGTTTAGTAAGGTGGCAGCCTGTCTCGGCCGCCGAGCTTTGCGCTCAGCCTTGGCCGTTGCAAAATATTTCTAAACTGCTCGAGACACTTGAGTGATGGCTGAAGTACATTACACATACGTGTACACATTTTAAGTTCACCCCTACTCAAAGCACATTTCCTAGCGGCTGAAAAAGGCGAAAATTAGTGTTTTTGCGGTCATTTTCACGTATCGAAATCTTGTTGCAGAACCTTTCCAAAGGTATAAGCGTGTACAATACACCTTTATATTTTTAAGAGGTGTGGAAAGGTACGATGTCGAGCGGACAACTGGAATCGTCAATAAAATCTTAAGTACTTATCAAAGTTCGATGAGATTTTTTGCCGAGTAGATATTTTATCAGTGGACGTCTATGTATATAGAACTGGACGGTAGTATGCTTTGCTTTCGAGTAAAAAATAAAAATTGGTATTTAGAAAAATAAAACTGAAAACAGTAATTTTTATAATTTTTAATATGATAATATCCAGAACTACATAATAACAGACTTTTAAAAAAGCTCGCGTTCTGATTTCAAAATAATTTCAAAATCTCTAAACCTATCACGCAGAGATTTTCGGATAGAAAAATTATTTTAAAATCAAAATGTCAGTATTTTTGAAAGTCAGTTATTATATAGTCCTGGATATTGACGCATTAACTATTGTAAAAAATTACAGTATTCAACTTTTATGGATTTTGTGTTTTCTATCCCTTACTTTTTCTAAACACCAATTTTTATTTTTATTTGAAAGCAAAGCACACTACCGTCCAGTTCTATATACAAAGACCTTCGCTAATAAAATATTTACTTTGAAAACAAATTTCATTGAAATAAGATGAGTAGTTTACATTTTATCGACAACTGAATATTTCCGTCGTTCGCTCGACACTTTTAATTTTCCATACCCCTTAACGTAGCGCTTTACCCATGTTTCTAGACGGTTTTATAAAAAATTTGCCGTACCGTACATGTGGTACCTGCCTCAGAAAACCAATCGATTAACTACCTGTCTATGTATGTATGTATGTATGTATGTATGTATGTATGTATGTATGCAGGGGCAAATCCGGTGTTTACACACTGGGTTGTTATCTGCCCGTTGCCTACATACGTACGAATAAGCACGATCCGTTTGATCAGTTCGCCTCTCGACAAACACAACAATCCACGCACGGAGGACAGTTTAAAAAAAATTTTTTACTTTGGTCGATTGAGATTGGAAAATTCTACAAGACAAATACAATGCGATGGCAAGACAGAATGACAAACACGAGATATTTAAAATTGTAATCTCGGTTCAGGATTATACCACGCATCCACATGCCGACTAGATCTATGTAAATCTCGCCCATGTAAACCCTCTAACATTGCTACACAGAAAATTGCAAATAAACTAAATTAAAAGGTTTCCGCCATCAAAAATATTTTTTCTCATAAGAGGAAGGGATCATCCGTTAACCTGAATTTTTAAATTTTTTGTCATAAATTTCTTTCGGTAAATTTATGGAACCATAAAGTAAGTGCAGAATAGAATACGTATTGATAAAACTTTAAAACACTATAAACCTTCATTGACGTTACTGTTGTTAAATATCTAATTGCAGTAAGAAATATATTACTACTTCGGGTCTGCAATTAGATCTGTAACAACCGTGACGCCAAACAAAGGTTTATAATTAGAATGTATTGGTTTGTGAACATACGCCATTGTTCATGTGCAATGGCGTATATCCACAAACCAATAAATTATAATATATTGTAAACCATTGCAACAAACATTTTAAAAATCTAAAAAATTTATGACGTCTAAAATTTTATCATTAAGTAATATGTTCAGCTGTTAGGTTAAAGTTCCGTAAATTTACACAAAATCAGAGTTATGATACAAAATACTAAAATTCAAAATGACGATCCCTGGTCCGAGCGAGGTGGGGCTGTGGGCGGTGAAAAACTGGATCATTCAGGAGGATACAATTTTAAATTCTGGTCTAACTACACATATTTGCTGTTTTACATGTTTTTCCGACATAACTACAAACGAATGTTGCGGTGGTTTTTCAGTACCGGCCATGGCCTGTTCCTCCTGCTCCGTCTCCATCAACTTCCCTGTCGTCGAGAAGTTACTAGGCGTATGTACCGGATGTAATGTCGGCGTTTGAAACACGGACTAGAAGGGAAGCGATAACGGCCGTACTAAGCACGCTACAATGCCTATGGCTAGTGATGATGATGATACATGGCGAGAATTATGCCAACACGCCCTGGAAAACGCTGCAGTCTCTAGGCTGTTGTCAGATGAATCTGAGAAATTCTCGCGACTTTCCTTAACATTTTTCACTCATATTTAGAGCTACCAATTTTTGATGAAAATAATTCGCAACTATTTTTGGTTCAATTTCTTACGCGCACATCTGCAGCTCTGCTTCGTTGTTATTGGCACAGCGTATTTGTGTAGTAGTCATATACACATTAGTATGTGACTTGACTTTTCGTGTATAATTTATTCATCCTGTGATTATATGTCCATATATGCGGCCATTTTTTTAAATTTGACACGACTCAAGTTAACATATACAGCTTGGAATTTTGACATGCCGTTTCTATGAGTTTTTTTTTTCCATTACGTTCATTGGTTGCTGCGACTTAAAAACGAAAAAGATGCACAATTTTACTTCGAAATGCCATTATGGAAAAACTGGTTGTGCTAATTTTTTTTGGGAGAGGGAAATCACTCCCAAAGCTAACACTATTTCATGCAAATATATAATTACAATCTTCCCACTTGAACCACCTTACGGTGGGGTTTTACCCCGTATATATAATTTTATGCTTATAAACCATCATATCTTGTTCACATATGACTTATTCATTAGAAGTACATTAGAATAATATGATTCTGTTGTTTGGAACACAATTATAATTTGTAGCAGCAATGACCAAATAAAAAAAATCATTCAGACGTTTTATAACAAACACAACATAAATAATATCATCAATTACACTGTATTCTTTCTTGCAATAATAAGAAAAACACTGCAACTTAAAAAAAAAATTATTATAAGTCGTATGTAGGCCTATATTAAATTTCTCTTTTCATAGTAGTAACTGTGATGATAGTCTAGAAAAGTAGGCATCTGAGTGTCACAATGTGACCAACGCCACAAAAAAATAGTTCATTAACATTATAGTGAAACGTGTCACCTTTCACCCCTTTTCAGGCCCGATGAAAAATATTGCTGACAAATTGAAAAAAAAAATTAAAATGTTTAAAAACACAAAATAAATATGAATATTCAACAATTCATACATTTAAGTCGCATTTTGAGTGTATTTATACCTGAGGAAATAATTTTATTAAGAGCAATAATTGCAACTGACGTATCTCCACGTTGCTACTGTTTGTCATTTTTTATAAGTACTTACTTTGTGTACAGTCGCTATACAGACACGATTATATTGTAGACATTCAGTTTATTTCTGTCAGTGCTGACCGTTCAAGTTTACAAAACAGTTGGCCAGCCTTTAAATCACAAAATACATAAAAACTATTATTACCGTTATTAATTGTTATTAAAAAAATTTACCGTAATTCAAACTAGCTGTTGTACGAAATAATATTTACTCTGGCGGGCCAATATAGCAATTATAAAATGTCAACTAACAGTTTGCAGCGTGTTGGGAATACACCCGGGGGAACTTGATTATCTCGAGCACGTCAGACAGCGCCTGCGGAATTTCGTAAGGAACATAATAAAAGGAGAACTGCTTGCGACATGGAATTCCTCAACGAGCGGAGATTGAATATTGCTAGGTGGGTGCGTCTGTGTGTTTAATAACAGCAGGTAGGGGCGGCCGCACGCCTAACGTAATTTACCGCGTGCCAGAAGCCCGAGCGAATCACGCCAATAATAAAAGGCGACTTTAGCGTGCGCTTAGTATCTTAACCGACTAGACAATTTTTATATTGCACTTCACCAAGGCACACAGTCACATAAATCTACGGAGAGAGCAGAGGAATTTATTCCATAAAATAACATTATAGTGACTTCGCGCACACAATATGGTGGATTGGTGGCATAACATTCGCCGCGTATTCGGAAGGACCTGGGCTCGATCCCCAGCTACGGTCATCCTGAATTTGATTTTCAGAGTTTTCCGGAAATCACTTCAGGTGAATGTTTGGAGTGTCATAGCCGACCCCTACCCCCTCTCCGCCGCGTACCACTACCAAGGGGGTCCGCCGGTAGTCGAAAGGTCAGATCATTGCCTCCCATCAGGGTTCGATTCCTGGCGGGGTCGGCCCCCGGATTTTCGCATGTGGGAATCGTGTCGGACCTTGTAGTTGGTCCGTGGGTTTTCTCGGGGATCTCCCGTTTCCCCCGCCCTCTCATTCCGGTGCTGCTCCATACTCACCTCGTGGGACGTCACCCTTCACTAGCGCTAAACACCTCGATGTTAAGAGTGCGTGGTAGATAAATAAACGCTTAAAACATCAATTGATTCCTACGCTTTTTTCGAAGCCAATATGGATAAAATACTCTATGGCAATCCTTAATAATGGTATTTGACAACTATATGAGTAAATATTTATCCAGAATTACTAATTCGTTACGCATGATCTCTTGCGCTGCAGTTAAATGCATGAGGTACGGAGACGTCAGAGATTGTGCCTCAGAAGTTCGTAACACTGGAAACCATTTTGTTTAAAACGTTTGCAAAAACTATTGTCTAGGATTGCTATTGTTTAATTTTCACAAATTGGCTTCTAGAAACCTACAGTAATAGATTAATTATTTTACCGTTGAATTATGTACCACGCTGTCTTAAGCTCTGACCAAGATCTCTCACTCACTCACCACCACAAAGGCATTGTGCTGTTCGAGGACACGCAAAAGTCAACAAACAATACAGTTCATTTTTACTAGGTTTTACATCTTGTAGTAAGCGAGGATATTAGAGACGATTACACACAACTTAATTCAATGACAGGCACTCGGAAAGGAGTCATCCATGACCTACGTTTAAGATACAGTAGATATCAGGAAACAATGGGAAAACTAAATCAGGATGGCCGGAACCCGGGTTATTCCGAATGCGAGTCCAACGTCTTACCGTTGCGCCACATCGTTCGGTTATAATCTTGGAAATAAAATAAAGATTGCTAAGCAGCGACAGCCTAAGTAGCACTGCAACCGACTGTGCTTGCAGAGCTCGCTAAAAATGCAAGGTAAACTATTCCCACAAGTGTACTTTTTTTGTGGTCAAAACAAATTATATTTTTTAATAAAACGTTTTCAGCGTATCAATTTTGGATGCATCAGAAATTACAATCAAAGTAATCTTGCAGCAGACTAGGTAAATCCGAATAATTGTTGTGGCTGTCCGAAATAATAAATTTAGCCAATAACGTAAAAAAAAATTTTTTTAGTAAAAAATATTGTGTCAATCAACCAAAAAAGTATTTTAACGTTACTGCGCGTTTCATCTTTTTAACAACCAAAGTAAATAATTCGATTCCCTGATAAAATATTAGCCTACTCACAAACGTGATTTATGAAGTAACTGGAATATTAATACACTAAATGTTTAATAAAGCAGTTTCATTAATTAATTTCTATGACAATAAATAAATGTAAATTCTGGTAAAAAATTTTCAGCATTTAAAAACCATAATTAATTTGTCTTACAAAACACGCATCGTATTATCTAACAAATTTTGTAGTGACTCAACCACTTTTTAATTTCGTCTGTAAAATTCACTGCCAGGTGCAGGGGACAGTTCACAACCATCACTCCCATTCAACCTTAAAATGGAGCTGATTAAATTATTGTTTACGTTTGAACAAATATTTTGCTATAAGGCACAATGTTTTCATCAACTAAATCATATTTTTTGCTCAACAAACAAGTTTTTTTTATTTACTCTACAGCCGACAAATATTTATTATTATTAATATAAAATTCTGCAGGTTTTCTCCATTGCTTGTTTGATTACAATAAAATGAAATACAATGCACAAAACATATCTAAAGTTTTTCTAGAACACGAAAACAATGCGGGAAAATTGTAAGAATAGACACAAAGCTAGTACAGAATATCCTACGTACAGATTTATGCACGTTTGTACATTCGCGAGACAAGCATTCGTGAGAAAGTGTACGAAGAGAAAAAAAAGTTGCGATAATGCAGTGGGCAGACAAGTTATACGTCTTCGACTTTCTCATCTTCAAACTGACAAAAAATAAAACAAAATATACAAAAGGTTTCATCTAAAAAAAAAAAACGAACAAATTAGACGTGAATCATTAATAAAGTGGAATGAAATTATGAGAAAAAATATGAACATTAATTCAAGTTGCGGTTACATTTGTTTGATTTAAATTGTTACGTGTGTGCTTAGTTTACAAATAGGTCAACTAAAAATCCACTAGGTGTTCCCGCCTTCAGGCAGGGTCACATTGTGTATGAGAGAAGGCCGGCCTGAAGGTTGGGCCGGCTGATAGACTAGCAAGACATACCTGACACTATCAGGCCTACTATTTATAACTACATCAAAGAATAATCCTGAATTATTTTCAAATAAATCTGCAGTATACACACTCTTCAAACGTTCCTAAGAGGCTGCGTCACCTCATTTATTAAAGCTATCAGTTTTTGTGTAATAAATTAAGAGTGTAATGAATTACCGGCAATGTCTCTTGATAGAAACATTGTACTTCACGATTATGTGCGTATAAAGTGTTATTTAGTCATTATTACATACTGAGAGGGAATATTTACCTTAAATTTTGAATAAGGCTAATTACTTTATAGTCACGCTTTAATATTTCTAACACAATGTCTGTAATGAAAGTTAAAGTAATTAGCTATGTCACTATTTAACTATTTTCAAATAAACCCTGCCGAACTGGTAATCTGGAAGGAATTAAGAAGAACTTAGCATGTTACGTTACAAGGGCTCTTAAAGACGCCGCATATCACGCCCTTCAAATGATCAGCAGAGCATTCGTAAATACATTGCTTACGAAACTATTCCCCAGCTATGCCAATGTACGAAACTAAAAAAAAAAAACACACACTTTCAGTGTTAAGAAACAATCCTCACGACACTGATCCTAAGCCCTCCAACATAGCTATAAACGGACTTTCAAACTACTGTACTTCGAAACATAGTAACCGGATGCTACAGACTTACCCCCGATAACTTTATATGGCCACCGCTTGAAGTACCATAGTAAAATGGATCGGTGCGAATCTTGCACGCTAGTTCAGCGCTTGGCTCGTTGTGGCGGTGCAGCATCTGATCCGCGCTTCAAGGTCATCCTTATTGGCATCTGAGCTTCTAACGCACAGGTAGGCGGCGACCTTAAGACCATGCTCTATTGTTTATACTTTTTAGCGATATTAATATGTTGCACATAAACGAGAGCAGATATAAAAAAATTTGTCTGGCAGTTTTGTTTATAATAGCCTTCTCTATGTTTGCTGATTTTTTTTTCCAGGCGGTATATACTATGTTATCAGCTAATTACGTAATTCACGAAATTCTGATTAATCGTCTTTTTAATCGAAACAGCATAATTTATTGCTTTGAAAAAATTAGCTAACATGACAAAAACCATTTCAAACAAAACTGCTAGACAGAATTTTTATATCTACACTTGTTTAACATAAAAAAGTTACTATCGCAAAAATAGTATAGACTAAAGAGCATGGTGTTAAGATCGTATATAATAAAAAACAGGCCTACAACAATGAAAACACCGCGCCAAACTAGTGATCAGCGCACATAGGCGATATTATCCTTGAAGCGCGCATCAGTCTGGCCGGTGTGGCTTACATGGTTTTCATTGCCCACAGCCAACAAAAGGCGAACCTCGAGGACTGAACTCAATGGCAGCAACGGGACTTGATAGTTCGGAAAAGGGTTAGACGTTGTCAACCGCTTTCTGCGACAACGGGAGTCACCGTGCTCGGATTTTCTTTTAATAATTCTTCCCAAGACGAAGACTTTGTTCGGCCTCTTTTTACTGTTCGCTTTGCACGGTTAAATTGGTCTGCCTTGCGATGCACCGCCTCTTTCTCTCTTTCTCCCTCTTTCTCTCTGTCTCCCTGCTCTGTAATATAGTTTTATCACAAAAGACAGAAGACAAGAATCCATTTAATTCTGAGTACAGACAGAAAAAAAGTACTTCACGACAAGATATTGCCACTGCAACTTCTTTCTCTGAAAATTACACTCTTCGTAAAGTACTTATAAAGAACTCTCCAGAAATATCCATAAACCTAAGGGCGTTCTGTTACATAAGCTACGGATTTTCTGTGAACATATTTGTGTAGATCCTGCTAAAATTTACATGTAACACTTATAAAATAATGTTTATAAAAAGGGCTAAAAATAACATCCTAATAGTAATAGTTATATAGATTTTTCTACTAGAAATTTTTGCAAAGCGAGCATTTTAGGGTGGAAACACTCGCCGTCATATTGGATTAATTGTTGGTATTACCTTTATGCTAAATTATAAATTAGGTTACGATAAAGCGTAAAATATAGTTCAATTAATATGGCTTGTTGGGTTTTCCGAAAATAGCTTTGTAAATGTTCAAACAGCCAGTCTAGTCTAGTTAATGAAAGGATTACGTCCTATACCACTATAATAATCAACACATGTACAAATATGTGTGTGTGTCTATATATATATATATATATATATATATATATATATATATATATATATATATATATATATATATGATGAATCAGTACAGCGGTAACGAACTCTCAGGAGAGATAGTGTACACCCAGGCAATGGGAAATCACATAGCAATGCATGGTCGGAAAACGCTTTCCTGGCGCGGTAGTGACAACACGAAACACAGGAAAGAAAGGACACGAACAAGAGGAGAAAACGTGTTTAATATTCTTAATACAGCAAAAAATCTCAGTAAAAAGAACATAAAGAGACATGGATCGTCATCACCCGCCGAAGACTTGCCAGCATTTATGCATACTTGGTAGGCAATAGTAGTTCTCTGTGAAATCAAACATTTAATGATTACCCAAAAGGGGCCCGCCTCGTTGCCATAAAATCACACTGCAGCTTGTTGAAGAAAACGTTTTACTCCGAAACTAATACACGTGTGTTTACGCCGTTTGTCTACGAAAAGAACACACACTTCAGACGACTGCCCTTAAGTACTTTCAAGACAATATACGTATTAGAAATCCCCTTTTAGTGCACGTCAAAATGGGTTAAAACGGGGTTTTCAGGCTGCTAAAGAGGAAAATGTACTAGCCGAATACATGTGAAATCACTTAAGGGTAGTGCATTGGACTTTAGTAAAGTGATTTCGCAAATAAAACAAGAGGGTATACACTTATAGTCCCATAGGAAATTTGTTTTTTTTTTTTTTTTTTTTTTTTTTTTTTTTTTTTTTTTTTTTTTTTTTTTTTTTTTTTTTTTTTTTTTTTTTTTTTTTTTCGCGAAGACTGCACATCTTAAGCGTAGAGGCAACGCACCGTTGTATGGCCCATACGACGACGCCCTTAGCACCATACCTCACTTACAAAAACACATGTGTCACGAGGCGTGCTACTTAAGAGTGCGCGGTAGATAAATAAACGCTGAAAACATAAATTGATTTCTACGCTTTTTTCGAAGCCAAAATGGGTAAAATACTCAATGAAAATATTAAGATAATGGTATTTGCCAACTTTATGAGTGAACATTTTTCCAGAATTACTAATTCGTTACGCGTGATCTCTTACTCCACCGCAGTTAAATGCAGGAGGTTTTGGCGACACAGATTGTGCCTCAGAAGTTCGTAACACTGGAAACAATTTTGTTTAAAACGTTGGCTAAAACTATTGTCAAGGATTGCTATTGTTTAATTTTCGTAAATTGGGTGCAAGAAACCTACAGTTATAGATTAATGCTTTTAGCGTTGAATTATGTACCACGCCCTATTAAAAGGACGAGATTTAGACAGTATTTACAAGAGAGATTTCTTATTCTAACTTTTCCGACGTTTTATTATTTTTGGTCACAAACAGCACATTTTTACTGTCACGTAGGTTTTTTTTTTTTTTTTTTTTTTTTTTTTTTTTTTTTTTTTTTTTTTTTTTTTTTTTTTTTTTTTTTTTTTTTTTTTTTTTTTTTTTTTTTTTTTTTTTTTTTTTTTTTTTAATAAGGGTGGTGCCACCACATTTAAAAACATGATTGAGGTGAGTTAAATGTACAAATCCCTCACGTTATTAATTGATTTCGGAGACACTTATTGGTAACCAGAACTCTGTTTCTGTCAAGCAAGCCGTTTTAAAAATATCACAATAATTGTGTAATTTTTCTCAAACATTGGAAGCGTTTACAGCCCTCCCTATTTGGCCTGAACCATTGGTTTCCTATACCAAACTTTCTATTTCCGTCTCAGGAATAACCTGTTAAAGTTTGTCGGTATTTTTTAGATACACGTTTTATATATATATATATATATATATATATATATATATATATATATATATATATATATATATATATATATATATGACAAAAATGCATATAGGGGAGGGGGGTCAAATGGGATAGCCAAAATATTTAGTGAAAGTTGTTTCTAAAACTGTCATTAAATACCCTATACATAATTTTGTACTATTTCAAATTTTAAACAATCCTTTTCTTTCAGAAATTGTTTTATACAACTAACAAAATTACCATAATTTATCACTTTCAATATGATTATCAGTACGAATATGAAATTCAAAGAGTTAAAAAAAGTTTTCATCAAAAACGTTTATTTATTTATTTTTACTAAAAAATAGTTTCTGAAAAATATTGAAAATAGAAATACATATTTTTCCTAATTACCTAAGATAATTTGGAGTGAATATTTTGATCTTTCGCAAAACTCAAAGACCCATTAAATTGAAAGCCACGCGAACGAAGTCGCAGGCAACAGCACGTTTGAAACCAAAATTAAAGAAAAAAATAATTAATTAAAGCTGGTGGTGTATGTTTCGCCTTAAGAACTGTAAATATGGGTATATATATATATATATATATATATATATATATATATATATATATATATATATATATATATATATATGTATATATATATATGAGAGAGAGAGAGAGAGAGAGAGAGAGAGACGCGTTTATTTTTTAGGTTTCTGATATTTTATAGAGTAGTAGTGTGAAAAATGTAAAAAAAAAATTAATATTAGTTAATTAGGGTAATATAAGAGTACAAATTACCAAGACGTGTTATTTTGTTTTTAATTTTATAATACAATTCAAAGTAAAACTAGCCAAACACACTGAACTGAAGGTGAACGAACTGTCAGATTCCAAAAACATTACATCATTTACTTGAAATTACTTGAAGAAACACTGTCACTGCGTGACTATTTTACTTTAATTTACATTGCGCAATATTAAAAGTTTTAAAATTTTCACAGTGTTAAAAAAGTACGCAAATTATTTATATGGTGTTATCTCGATTTTATCTCTTTTACTTTAATTTTAAATCACATGACCATGGGAAACACTTAAAACTCAGAAATAAAATTTTAACACTTAACCAGACTTAAGGGGGTCGCCTACCTGGAGTATTTCACTGTTTTCATTTTTTAATTAAATTATTACATAACCGCCTAAATTGACTGAGTGCTTTTACATCTCTCATTCGCACTAAGCCATATAAAACACTGATTTGGCGTGGAGATGACTAACTGCCAGCTGAGATACATGAACTGGAATATTTTCCTCCTACTAAGGTTTGTACGACAGTTTGACAATTATGATGTCAACTAATCACCTGATTCTGCTGAGCACCCTTGTAAACACTTGGGTACCTAAAGCGTACATTAGGATATTTAATGTAAGGGTACACACTAACAGTTTGTATATTTGCCACAAATGCGTATAGGAGCGCTACGAAAGTAGGTATGATAGAATTGTTTCCCAGACATACATGGTAGCACTCCTAAACTTTTTTTTATAAAACAGTCAAATGTGTCTGGAGTTACCAGACTTGTATTGTAACACGTGCATAAGTTCACATTTACAAGGCGGAAGTACGGTAACTGTCCCAATACTGTTTTTTTAGGTTAATTACTTCCTAAACATTTTGGGAAGTTCTTTTTTTATAGTGTAGCAAATATCATTACACTACAGTGTAGCCGAACATACTAGTTCAGCATATTTCCGTCAACTAAAACTACGGAAGTACTTCCCTAACAAAATTTATACTATCGTAAAGTTGTCCGTGAATATAAATTTTTAAAAGTATTCTGAAAATGCAACTAGTATTACTGACAACTGCTTGTTGAAACGAAATCGCAGAAAGGCAAGCCGTACTTGATAACACAAAACACAAACTTATTGAAATAAAAAAATGAATATAGGCACTACCTTATTTTCAAAACTGACTAAAAAGTATAATTAAAATTCTTCGATGAAAACAGTTGAGAGATTTAAAACAAAACGTGGGGCGCATGCAATATAATATTGATGCATGAATAGTACACACGTCATTAACAATGTTACCACACTGCAAATGATATGAACTGCTGTGAGAGTATTCTCTACGACAGATACTCTCTACATTTATTACTATTACCAACTGCATGAATCCCACGTTTTTCGTTTTAAATCCCTCAAGTATTTTCACAGCAGAAATTATTTTACATATTTAAGGCTGTTTCAAAAACAGGAATATAATTTTTTATTTACATTTTTTCTGTGTACGTGAAATTTTGCAATATTTTTGATGATACGTTTTCGGATCGGAGGCTGGTTTGAAACTCAGGAGAACATATTTTGGCGCGAGAAGGCGAGGATGAAACTGCGGTGGTAAGACATTCCTCTCCTCAGTACGAATATGAGGGAACACAACAATCAGTCCTGAACCCGTGGAACTAACTTTACATTTTGCTCCCCGGCCGGGAATCGAACCCGATACCCTTGGCTCATCAGCCAGGAGCTCTAACCATGGAGCCAAGCAGTCTAAACTTACTGTAAAAAAACTTCCCAAAATGTTTAGGAAGTAATTAACCTAAACGCAGTATGGGACAGTTACCCTACTTCCGCCTTGTAAACATGCAAACTTCTACACTTGTTATAATACATGTCTGGTATCTTCAGTATACGTTTGGCTGTTTAATAAAAAGTTTAGGAGAGTTTCCATGGATATCTGGGAAACAATTCTACCAAACATGCTTTCTTAGCGCTCCTATACGCGCGTGTGGTAAATTTACAAACTATTTTTTTGAGTATATAGATTATAATCAAGCAAAATAATAATTTGTACCAAACAAACAAATAAAACAGACCGAAGGAAAAAGCGAGTTAATAAATAAGTAAATCAAAATTGTAAAATAAAAACGAGGTAAAATCGATTGCGAAATGTGTACCAAACAGAAAAATAAACAGACAGACCAGAAAGCGAATTATTAAAAACGTGGTAAAAATCGAGGTAAGAGATACCATCCACTGCGTGGGAGACCTCGGGCAATGCGAGCACGCCAATCTCTGCGAATTAATTAAAACTCACGGGGTTTGATTTCCGCCAATTACCTATCTCGTTACTCAGGGCTCCACCACATGACGTGGGTCAAACCGTGATCGTAAGGAATAACTGATTTAGCAAGTGTTTCAATTAGAGGCGATCGATAAGGTATTTCAGATCGGCGACACAACGAGAAATGTCATCATAAGCGCGTCAGTATAATATCAATAATAATAATACATTTCAAGTATGAATAGTCCGCTCAATCGTCTTCATTGTTTTACCAGTTTTGAAGGTCTTCCATGGTATTGCAAACCCTCGTCAATTAAATAATACACCATTACGAAATGAATAAAAATAAATACATCGTATTTCAGACCAACATTAAACATGATCACTAGAGATGGTGACATATCGCGAAAATGTTTTGATTACAACACCTGGAATATTATTGGCTCAGTCAAATAGGGCAACAGGCCACATACAAGCGAAAGTCATTAACATTCTGGTTAGCTGAACGTGCGTTGAAACCCAGCAAACAGCCAAGTTTCCCCGCGACAAACCATCAACTCCAATGATCACTAAAATTTATATATATATATATATATATATATATATATATATATATATATATATATAACCAATACAACGTATTAATTTAGCTCAAGTATGCCGTGTAGCCACACCAACTGCACGAAGCAATGTCTTCCTTTGACTGCATTTACATTGATTCAGGTGATAAAGTTAACAGCAAAACCACATAATAAATTTCCAAGAAACATGTACATTTTATACTAGTGACCTGAACAAAAATTTCGAGATGTGTCAATGTGATAACTCGGTGTTCTATGTACGTGTCTTCGAACAGTTTCAATTTCTTGGTGGAGGAGCACGGACGGAAAAAGGAAATGAATCTGCCTGTGCCTGTTTACGGAACCATCATAGCATTCGCCTAGAATGATTTTGTAAAAACCTGGAAAATCTAATTCAGGGTGTCTGGAGAAGGGAATCGAACACCGGTCCAGCCGAAAGCGATGCATGTGATGAATAACCACTGATACACCCACACGAAATCCTGCATTTATTTATCACCTATATAATCTCACGACATGTATTAATTTAAAATCTGTGATTATTTGCATTCTGTATTTATTTGCAGCATGCATCTATTTATAGAACGTATTTATTTACAGTATGTATTTATTTAAAGAATGTACCTATTTACAGAATGTACCTATTTACATAATATACCTATAGTTACGGATTGTGTATATTTACGAATGTATCTATTTACAAATTGTATGTATCTATTTATTAATCGCATATATATATTTTGGAAGTGTATATACCTATTTACGAAGTGTATATATCTATTTACATTGAGTGTCTATTTACATCATGTATCGATTGCCAGCGTGTATTTATTTTCAGTCGGTATGTATTCACAACTGACAAACACACTTGTGAGGCGAGAGATAAAACACTCGGCAGAACTCGAATTCACCTCTAGAATACAGGTTCGAACCTTTGCTCGCAAGACATGAAGGCATGCACGCTTGGGCGCTGAGTGATACAGACGGTCCGACCATCAACGAGCAGTTTTTTTTTATTTTAAACGGTCCGGCGCGACCATCACGGAGAGTGGCAATCCATTAGCTGCATCTTCCCCCCTCCTCTTCGTCTCCCCAAGGGGCCAAAAATAACCACTTCCTTTAACAGACTTTAATACCGGCATTACCATCCGGCACTAAGAAAACAACTCGAACGATCAGCACTTTCAGAAGAGTCGTACTGCGGCTAACTACGTTCGCTTTGTAGCTTTTACGCTAGCCAAGCTGGTTACAGCAAACAAACAACATTGTCTACACAATCTGTGCTTTATCACGCGTCAAAATGATTAGTAGCGAAAGTGCTGGGACTATACATTTGAATTCTCCCTAATTATGACTACAAAAGTAGACAAGCCCTACATGCAATACGACTCGACCATTACTTCTCCAGAATTCTTCCGTCCACAAAGCAAGGAAGATAGCGAATCGCAACTGAATGCAATGTCATGGGCTTTTATCTCTTTCGGGAATCTTGAGATGTAACGATCATTAGTGACAGTTCAACGGCTTCAAATGATCGTTTCTTTAATCTAAACAATCACTTGCTGTAACTATTAGAACGTTATAAATGTCTCCTTGTTTTAGTAACCAATATATATATATTATACACGGACTGTTTGGAAAACAACCCGACATTTTTCAAGAGCTGAAACTTTTTACTGCGCCGTTTCCAATTGCATCTGGACGGTGACAGCTTCAGAGGGTATACACCTATGATGATATTCGGCTAGGAGAGGGGATACTTATGGTGATATTAGGCTAGGAGAGGGGACACATATGGGGATACTAAACGAGGGTGAGCCTGCGGTGGTTCGTCCTTTTCTTCCGCAGGGGTGAGGACAGGAGAGTGAAGGTAAAAACACAACACCCAGACCTAAACCTGGAGAAGTGACGTTATATTTCCTCCTCCCCGGCCTCTCAGAAATCGAACGCGGGACGGCAGGAGCTATAACAATTTAGCCTAGCGGTTGGAGGAGTGGTGGATCCTTGTGGGAAATAGCAACAATTCATTACGCACTGTATTTTCTAAGCTAGCTCAACTAGCAACGAAGATATCTGCTAACTGAAATACATGCAAATTTGTATTTTTGCAAGAAATCGGAAACAGCGTTGGATATAACGAAGATAATTTCAAAACATTGTTCAAGGTTCAGTGATAAATAGGTGAGGACAAAGCGATCATATTTTCCATAAACCCACATTGTGAAATTGGCGCATAGACGGTTTTGTAGCATGTCATGCATATTATTTTTAGCGCGAAACCGCTTAACTTATTCATATTACATTTATCTACGAATAGACCACACAACTGAAACTAAAGTTCTGTAATTTTAGAAATTCAGCACGCTTGTTAGAAACATGATTTTCGGGCCTCTCAAAATGACCAAAAACTACTCCGAAAATACCACCAGAATACGTAAAGTGCAAAATATAATTAGATTCAAGATGGCAGGTTGTGCAGGTTGTGTAGCTACAGTTCCGAAAAAAAAAAAAAAAACTTATCTGTTGTGAATTATGTAATCAATGGTGTCATTTTAAGTGTATAACTTGTTTTGACAATAATAAACAAGTGTTATAATAGAACAACAAAAAGAAATTGCGTCCTTGAAGAAAATAATTGCGATCCTAAGAGAAGACTTACAGGATAAAGGAAACTCGGCTACTAGTAATTCTATCGAGTGTAATGAAACATCATCATCGTGGTCTACAGTGATCAAAAGTAAACAGTCGGCACAACACGCAACAGGTGAAATTTAATTAATTAATCGTTATTCAGTGCTACAAGAAAATTCGCAAATAGTGTTAAGTGAAAAAGTAGAGTTTTCATACTTGACACTCTTTCCACCTCTACCTATGCCTCAGAAGAAAACTTCGGTAACTAAACAATATAAGTGGAAATCACGTAAGGTGAAGACGGGAAAAGTATTGATTTTTGCTGATAGCCATGGGAGAGGATTGGTAAATAAGCTACAAGAGGAAACCTGTGAATACCATGTTACAGGTACTGTCAAATCAGGTGCCCCTTTAAAGGAAATACTAAGTGGAGTTCAGGAGGAATGTAAATCACTAAATGTTGAAGATACGGTTATTAATTTAGGAGGTTCTTAATGACGTTGCTAAAAATCAAAGTGTCGATGCTGTTGTAGCTTTGAAACATAACTTACCACTACTAACGCACACTAATGTAATATAGTGGATGTACTGCAAAGATATGACCTTATACCAGGTTCTTGTGTAAATGAAGAGATTAATAATTTAAATATTTAAATATGTAATATAAGTCGACAATTTCAAAATGTATCTATTGCTAGTGGGAGTGAATTTAGTAGGGAGTACCATACTCAACATGGTATGCACCTTAAAGGCAAGGGTAAAGTATATTTGGCAAGCAAGCTGATTGCATTAATATTAAATAAAAGTTCAGTAGATGGAAAACACAATAATGTGCAGGGAAACTTGTAGGCAAGGTCAATCTATTAATAGATTGGCCAGTTTTGAAGGATTTTAAAATCAATAGAATACAGAATGCTTTAACATCAAAACTTGCTAAAGACAAGAACATAACCTCTATTTTAACATCAAATCTGAATGTTCTACACCTAAATATTAGAAGTTTAAAAAATAAATGCAATGAACTGACAGCACATTTAAAAGTATTAAACGAGAAACAAGGTTTAAATATACATGTTTTGTCTTACCGAACATCATTTAAGAGATAATGAAATCGTTCAGATTAATACTGATGAATTTATTCTTGGAGCTTATTTTTGTAGACAAAAAAAAATTATATCAGAGGTGTGTGCATGTTTTTTAACAGAGTGAAATTTACAATTTTAAGTGTATCGTCCTACTGTGTAGAAAAAGATACTGAGTGTTGTACTTGTCGTGTAAATATTGGACATGCTGAAATCACTATCATTACTATTTATAGATCTTCAAGTAGTGACATAACTGTCTTTTTAACAAAGTTGGAAACATTATTAATTAAGTTTTATAGTAGTTCAACTAAATATGTTTTTTGTGGAGCTTTAATGTTGATTTTTTAACTGATAGTAGTGCAAAATGTAAATTGACTACTTCACTTAAAACTTTTAATTTAATCCAAATGGTTGATTTTCCTAATCGCATTACTGGCTGCTCCATAACTACTATTGATAATATTTTTGTTGGCCACATATTGAATAGAAATATTACAATTTTACCATCTGTTACTGGGCTGTCTGATCATGATGGGCAGATTATTTAATTATTATATAAGAGTGATTCTAAGTCTAAATCAAAAGTAGTTAAAATAAAAACTAGAAGAATAAATCAAGATACCTTAAATAGTTTTAGACAAAACTTGGCGGATCAAGACTGGAGTCCAGTCTATTATACAACTGATGTTAATATACAATTTAAAAATTTTCATAACACCTTTGTCTCCTTGACAGATGGACATTTCCCTTTTCGATCTATTACCTTGCAGAAAGAAAAAGGAACTTTATTGTAAGTATAGATCTACTCTTAATGAGAATTTAGGGAAATATTACAAATTGTATTGTAAAATATTGAGTAGGTCCTAAGGTGATAATTAAGTCCAAGCGAATGACTTTAGATAGGAAAATAAATAATTCTAGTAATAAAATTAAAACTGCTTGGAAAATAATTAAGAGAGAAAGTAATAAAGTACTAGTTAATCAAGATCCTACTATAATAGAGGTTGATGATAAAATGGCATGTTCTCCACATGAAATTGCAGAAACCTTTAATACATACCATGCAAATATTGTTGATAATCTAAAAATTTACTTGCCTAAGAGAAGCAAGACTGGCACTTATCTTAAGTTTGCATACCCCAATTCATTTCCTCAAAATAAAATTACTCCTGTGACATCTAAAGAAGTTAAATCTATTATTAAATCACTAAAACCAAAAAGTTCATATGGTTTTGATGGCATCTCTAGTATACTACTTCATAAATGCTCAGATTTGATAAGTGAACCTTTAAGTTTTATTTGTAATAATATGTTTGATAGTGGAAATTTTCCAGATAGACTGAAGGTTACAATAATCAAACCTATGTTTAAAAAGGGAGATAAGAAAAAAGTTGAGAATTATAGACCCATTGCCTTGCTTTCAACTTTTTCTAAAGTAATAGAGAAAATATATATATATATATAAGATCAACTAATCATCTAGAATCAAATAAAATTATTTCCCCTTTACAATTTGGTTTCAGACAAGGACTATCAATTAAACATGCAACTGATAGCTTAAACTATACTTAATGATTTAAATAATAAAAATAATATTTTAGGAATATTTTGTGACATTAGAAAGGCATTTTACTGTGTCAATCATGAGATCTTATTACATAAACTAAAGTTTTATGGTATAAACAATAAGATCAATACATTAATTAAATCATACTTATCATCAAGAACACAAATAACTATTGTTGAAGATATAATAAAAATGGAGAATGCTCTATCCACTCAAGCAAGTATAAAGAATGGTGTGCCACAGGGCTCTGTACTGGGGCCACTATTTCATATGACGTTTATAAATGATTTGCCTAATTATTTGCATTCTTATTTTTTGCAATTTGATGTAAATACTGTTATTTTTGCTGATGATACAAGTCTTTTGCTAAATGCAATGTCTTATAAACAGTTACAAACTAACGCTCAGTTAATGTATTCTGAGCTACTTAAATGGTTTTCAGCAAATATGTTACTACTTAATAATGAGAAAACCGGATATATAGAATTTATTTCAGTTAACAAGGCTAGCTCGGATATATATGTAGGTCATAATGATAATCTGATGACAAGGGTAGATTTTGTTAAGTTTCTTGGATTATATATTGAAAAACATTTAAATTGAAAAAACATAAACTTTATAAGTAACAAACTTAGTGCTGCATGTTTCTCACTTAGACATCTAACACATTTGATATCAAAATCATCTCTTAAACAAATATATTTCGCTTATTTTCATTCTACGCTTATTTTCATTCTATGTTGTCATATGGAGTCATGTTTTGGGGTGTTTCAACAGATAGTTCAAAGGTATTCCTTCAGCAAAATAATGCTGTAAGGATTTTATGTAATAAATATCAAAGGGACTCATGTAGACAACGTTTTAAAAATGAAAAAATGCTTACCCTATCAGGACAATACGTTTATAATATTCTCTCATATGTGGCTTATAATTTTAATAACTTTACTCCTAATAGTAGTATTCATAACTATAAAACACGTTCCGAGAGGAAACTACATGTACCGTATACGTCTCTTGTGATGTATCAAAAGGGTCCTTATTTTTCTGCAATTAAAATTTTCAATTCTTTGCCAGCAGTATATCGAGAGCAGTGCTGGAGTGGTAGCATTGCTAGATTTAAAAGTAAAGTAAAAAGTTTGCTACAGACTAATGTGTTTTATACTGTTAATGAATACTTTGAACAGCTGAGTGAGCCAGCTAACTATTAGGCTTACTAACATGTTTACTTGGATGTTAAATTTTTATTAATTTTTTTCTTTGTTGTCTTTATATTTGGATATGTTTTATATTTTGATGTGTGATATTATGTACATTACTTATAGATAACTTGGTTTACTTGTAGTGTATGGGAATGACCCACCTAATATCCTTATTTAAGGATTAATCGGGGTTTGAAAAGACAATAAACAATAATAAACAATAAAGACAATGCTCGTAAGGAACATTTAATACTAAGGACAGTCAAATTTGTTACCGCCATTAGGCGGTTATAATAAATCATGAGGTTAGCGTGAGTATGAAAACATTTCAGCTTGTAGCCTTAATATAGTTACCCGAGTGGAGTTTTCAATTGACCGGTAAGTCACAAGCGTTTCAACCGCTTGCAGGCTTCTTGACAAAGCCTGGTAATCGACAAAGCTCGGTCATGTCACTGAGAAAACCTCACCTATTTTATGCGCATTCTGTGGTGTCAACACCACCTGGTTATGTCATGAACTCTTGGGAAGATGTCCGGCATATCTCGGATGATTCCAGCGCTACTTGTACCCTACTCCGCCTTCCCTATTCGGAGGACCTAGCAGTTGTAAACAAAGGTATTCTCTACATACAAGTTAATTTTTTTTTAAATTTTCAGAATTGAAACACCCACTCATTTACATCCTGTACATAGCATGGTTATCGATTTCGTCGAAATGCAATCGGCTCTCTCGCGGGAGGGATGGGAAAGGGGAAGTTACAGGCATGAACTACCCCTAAAACAAACAGTGCTCTCGAGTCGTAATTAATATTAGCCAAGCCCGGGAGGGGGAGGGACAAACCATGGCGAGGTGCGGGGACGCCACACTTGGCTCGAGGGTGCAGCAGACAAACAATTGCCGCGACCAGCTACCAGGATTAACAGGCAGGAATTGCCGTCAATTATTTATTTCTGCTCGTTAACCCCCGTCTGCAGCGCCAAGACCATGAGGGCAGGCGATCACCAGCATGAGACTTTATTTAGGTGCTTACACGGTCAACAACTTCGTCCATTATCGTGGACAGGTTCGGCTTTTGCTGGTCTCCCTCGGGGCTAGCAACCAGATATCTAGGATATAAGTTACTTTAGGTTGGCACATTTTAGGATATATTAGGTTCGGTTTGATCATTAGGTAAGGAAGCCTGCTACTTTCCGTCAGTTTTCTCTTTACTGCGTCGTCTGCGTTCACATATATTCGTGTCTCTTGTCACGTGTGTTGGCATCGCTGTCCTCATCCATTTAGGTCCCACTTTCATAGACCTTACATTGTTGTTTAATTTTATTGTTATTTTGGTTTTGTGTCTTTCTCCACACGACGACTATATCCCGCTCCGGAATTAATTCGCGTTAGTACTGTACTGCTTTTTAATTTTTATTTTTGTGTCTTCTTTGGGGAAAAGATATTCATTTCCAGGACTGTCTGAATGTCATATGTTTGGTGACGACAGTTACAACTAGCTTAATTTTATTTTTTACTTTTAATTTTATTGTGTTACCTTTGAAAACATGTCACAATGAGAGCAAGGTCCATTGTACTATACATTTTATCTAATTAGTTTTTTTCAACCATTACATGTCATAGGCTGTGCCATGTGAAGCAATGCTACGACACCTGGAATTCAATTTATAATCGTTTCACAGGGACTTACACGTACTAAAGAACAATGTCAGTGAAATTACATAAAATAAGTATAACAACAAGTGAAACAATTCAGTCATAATACTAAATTATCAAATAATTTTAAACGTATGACAGTACACAAACCGAACAGGTGCTCAAACATAAACATTAGAATCATTAAAATACACTGTCAACATTTAAAACAAGGATAAAAAAATCATGACTATTAAAGTTTTCAGTAATATAAAGACATATTAATGCCAGCCGATTAAATAATATAATACCAGTATTACTACTGTCCATACCGTATAAGAATTCCATTATTTGACAGATCATAAAAAAGTAGGGCAATGTAAATAAAACATTTTGTATCCTTCCACCACCATGTACTTTCCATCTGACAATCAAAACATGTCAACAGTTAAGGTATATTATGATTGCAATAACATTTAAAGTGTGTTGTGATTCTCGTGAGATGATTATTTTTTAGATCTCAGACAAATAATTTATTTTCAATACTAGAAGCACATTAATCTTATTAGGGTTAGGTGGGCAATGTTAATGGAATTATTTCAACTTTACAGCAATGGATAGCCTACTCTACAGATATTAAGTGAATACAATTATTTAAAATTTAACTTTTTCTTTTATATTTTTCTAAATTTGATCAAAATTGTAACATTTAATGGCGTTACCAGAAATAAACAAACATGTATGGGCAACTTATGTTTTCTACCTGACATCTAAAAAGATTAAATAATAGTAGCTTATTTGGTTACTGCAAACTGAAGTTGCAAGAGCTTATTACAGTGCAAGCAAACATATTTAAACTTTAATAATAATTAAAATAGGCTAATTAATACAAGAATTATTACAATTATTTTTCGTGTTGCCTTTAATTTGGTTCTTTACTATCAGATCATAAAGCCGTATAGGCCTAGTTTAAGTTTCCAGTTGTAGACTATTAAACAAACTTACCTTTTGTGGTAGCCCTACCTTTGAAATATCAGTGTTAGCCTATTATAGTCATGTGACTATTGTAGGCTATGTAGCAAAAATTTGTGCTCTCACAAACTTAACGGAAATAATAAATCAATAAAAAGCGTAAGTAATAAACAAACATGGGTAGGCCAAATTGCCCAGATGAGGTTGAAATATTTTGTTGATTAATTAACACATGTCATCAAACCAGTAAGTTACACTTTAATGACCGGGAAATATATAGACGTACGTCTTCTGGCCGTTTATTTTGGTAATATGTAGGCCTAAGTTTTGGCAGCTGACGGTAAGCACAAAATCTCACGTGGACTTTATATTATATTAACCACTTACTTGCTTAAAACAAAAAAAAAAGGACATTTTATTACAAAAAGAATTCATTGAGCCGGCGCCTTGAAAAAGCATGTTCACATAGAAGAATACAACAAGAACCGTGGGTGTTTACCCACAAATTCTGTTAAAATAAAAGTCTGGTAATATTTTTAAAATTTTATGTAGCACTTTGGTCTGGACGGATTACGTACTTCTTATTTAGCGAATGTTTTTGTAGACATGCCAGCTGAAGTTCCTGTCTTCCGAATCACGTCTTAATATTCCGTTGTCGTTAGCGATTACAAGCCGCGTATTTTGATCCCTGAATTGCAATATATTACAATTACATACATGCACAAAATATGAAACACCGTACAAAAATCTCAAACGAACACGAACACACGAGAAGCTCAAACACTCGCAACGCAAATGGCCGCTCTTTGTTTTGGTTTCCGGACGTCATAATATCCCATTGGCCATTACAGGCTGGGTTTTATAATCCACATATTACAATATATTACATATATGCACAGAAGAATAAAGTTAACACATTATAAGAATCTCAAACAAACGCGAATGCGTTAACGTTTCACACTCGCAAATGGCCGTGCTTTGTATTGTTTTGGTTACAGATCGACTGATAATGGTGCGGTTGTTTGTAAATTAGTTACAAAATTGCGCGATTTGAATATAATAAAATCGTTAACTGACTAATGCTGTATACGAAGCCGTGTTATTATATTACGTTTCCTCCAAAATGCGTACTTATTTTTCACGTATAATACACACTACTTTCAGCGTCGGCGATGGAAGGTAACCGATTTGTTGATCAGGGCTGCCACTACAACATCATCAGGTCATACGGTCACGTCCTGTTGTTTTAAATGGTTGCCACGTGTCTGGCACGTGTTAAAAATATTGGTAGCATCGGCTGTCAAAATACGGAATTCTTACATGGGATGGACAATAAGGAATACGTTTGTATAATGTTTTTGATCCAAAACTATCATAATCTCCCTTCTAACCATTTTAAAAACATTAAACATTATTCTTCAGAGTCACCATTTTCACTTCCACTCGTCTAGTGCTGCTTTGTTCGGCTCAGCAATCTCGTGTAGCGACTGCTGCTGCCGTTTTTTCGGCAGGCAGACATTTTGGCGTGAGCTCAGCTTTTCAGCTCGGCTCACGCACCCTTCCACGTGGCCTGCTCGGCGTGATCGGCGTACATGTGCACCAGACATCACTGTGGTCAACACGCGGACCAATTTAACAGGTTCCTTGCGGCCCGCCAACAATTTTCCTGTAAGCTGTATTTCCTTGTACCTAACTCATCTCAGATATATATATATATATATATATATATATATATATATATATATATATATATATAAAATTTACATTTTTCAAACCACGAAAAATTTTTCTTACGCCTAATTTGCTCTTTTATAGGCGGTTCGGAATAAAATGAACACTCAAAAAAGTCCTGCTGAAGTTCTATTTTCAGGTATTTTTTAGCGTTTCGCGCGTAACATCTAACGACTAGCTAACGATGGGCAATTTCTAACCTCTCTGGACACGTCACTTGATGTTTGCGCGTATAAGATTATAAATTGTGAAGTCAGTAGGAATCTATACTGTTTGATTAAATAAGTTTATTACTTAAATAACATACTATTATGCCGATTTCGGTTGCTTTTGTTTCATTATGGTTGTAGATTAAAATAGCAAAATACACGGAACTATGTTGCGTTATTTCGCTGCCAACCATACAAGCAGTAAGGGGACTATAGTTAATGTTGAATTATATGCAGTAATGGCTAGTGATATTTTCCAAAGGTTAAATTTGTATTGCTCACTTTATCCCGAATGACGTATAACAAGGCTAGACACAGCATGTTTCTTCCTGGTACATTGTCTGTGTGCGACGTAACGGTGCTGTTTTTTTCACAATTTCAAATAAAATAATATATACAGTAAAACGGATAAAGTGACTTAGCGCAGCTACATAGATGTCAATGTATAACGGTGTGGCGTTATAAGTGACAAAAAAACTTTCTACAAAAATTTGTCATGATTCACATCCGTCGAAGTTTTTCTTTGTGTGACGCTCGCCGGGGCATAAGAGAGGGATTACAACCCTTTTCCCTTTGTGACTTGTTTTGAAGAACATTATTAAAAAGGTAAAAATAGTTCTGCCAGCAGAATATTAAACGTTCCGTTACGAAAACTGCTAAAATTGCATATTTTGCACCTTGAAATCCAGATTTTCCCAGGGGAGTACTCCCAGAAATTCACTTTAAAGGGGTGGACAGTGTTTATTATTTTATTCTTACTTTAACCCCCCTCCCCCACTATTCGACGATCCTGGCTTCACCACTGCGCCCATGAGACTTCAGGTAAGAAATAATTGAAAATAAAAGGTTGAAGACGACTGATGAAGAAGCTACTTGGTCGAGCTAGGTTCTCGTCTACAGATCTGAACACCTACCCAAGCGTGCCTCCACAGTTACGCTGAAAACATCAGCAGCTGTCGCGTAATGCGCCATCCACAACGTCTGATATAACGAGGCCTTGCACAAGCTCGTACCAGAGCTATTACGTCAACAGGCCAGCATGTCGTATCAGGTTCATCAAACAAGGTCATCTGAGACCGTCAGTCTGGATGGCGTCCCAACTAGCGAGGTGACGCAGTGGACTCTCATTCAGGAAGGCTTCGTATGCTTCTCACTGAGCTTTTCCTTGACTTCCCAAAAACCACTCTAGGCGAATTATGCAGTGGTTTCTAATGCGGCTGTATCTCTTCTTTTGTTAAAAATATTAATGTTCGTTTAATAAATGAAGGGTGTGACGTAATACCGGCAGTATCTATAGAAACATTACATTTTACGATTAGGTGCGTATTTGTGGTCACGTTTGGTACTAGTAATCAATTAGCATTTATTACAAGGAAAAATCATGAATAATTTCTTAAAATGTTAAATTAGCGTAATTGTCAAGGGGTCTGATCTCTCACCTCGGTCTGGGTTCGATCCTAGGCGGATCCGGGCCAGGATTTTAAGCATGTGGGAAACGTGGCAGACGTTATCGTTGGTCGGCGGGTTTTTTTTTCGGGGAGTTTCCGTTTCCCCTGCCTTTCTCATTCTGTCGCTGCTCCACACTAACCTCATCCATTTATCGGGCCGGAGGGTGACGGGCAAGGAAATCAGCTAAGTCCCTACTGTAAAATTTTCAAATAAACCATTGCAAATTTTGAATCAGAAAAAATCAAGAAAAATTCAGTATGATTAGTGACACAGGATCTAAATACAGAAATTGGCCTAGTCATGTCTGCCCAAACAAAAAGTTATATCTCTTAACACCTCGCTGTGGACGCGACGTTAAAACCTGCCTTCCTTCCTGAACAGCGTTTTGTACACCTTGACAATTATCTAAAAGTGCGTTTTACGAGTAGTCGTAGAGGGGAAGTGAATGTCAGTTGAGCGAACGTCTTGCGCTTAGACGCGACGAAAGTCGTCTTATATTCCGCGCGCTCCCAGATCCCGACGCTCGTCTTAGTCCAATACCGCGGAAATTAGATCTGCAAAATTTGGCATTGCATTTGTCGAACGCTAAATAACTGAATTACAGATGCTAGGATGTACATTACTCCTTTACCTGACGAGTATTATGTTCAGGTTAAAAAATATTCGTGTTTGCCACGTGGGAACCGCAGAGCGGTAAGAGTCAGAGTACCACACTCGACAGGAAACATATATCATCTAATCTCAGCCAGCCAAACTGGCGTGCAACGCTTTCGTAGAAGTCTGTTTCCTATGGAACTTTAAACGGTGACCCCAAATTTTATTCTTGAATGGTACGAAGTAAAGGTCAACGTATGCATCTCGTTTTGCAACGCTCGTATTCAGGTGGCATTTTCGGAGATACAGCAGTCTAAAAAAAGCAGTCTTTAGCCAATATGAGGGGAATCAATGTTTCCAACTATCGTGCTGGATTTAAAAAAGTAAGAAGCATAGATTCAAGTGCGTTTTCTGTTCGTAGATAACCGCGATAGTAATCATTTAAGCGGTTTCGCGTAATAAAGGATTCGCGTGACTCGCTACCGCTACGGTTTCACAATCCCGCAACACCAGAGGCAGCGGCAAAGGAATGCGGCCAGTGGTTGTTTTACAAACAATTACGCCAAGCTTCGGGACGATTGCTGCAACTGATTGTAGGCCAAGAATCTGATGATTCGCGAAGTTAAGTGCGCCTCAGCTCCCTTGTAAAACCATCTTTAGCCAACAGGGATGGCTCCACCCTGGGCCTAGAAAAGGACCAATTAGGGTTGAGGATTCTGAAGACCTGGCGGGGGCGTGAATAATGGTTAGGAGAAACAAGCTAGAGGTTGGGGGAGACGCTCTCCGACTGCGAGGACGACCAGACCTTTCGTGCGGGGGTCGAACCGGGACACGGCGCGCGGCTGACGTCGAGACCCTTCTACTCCCGTCGATCGGCAGCTGCGTGGCGAGTTCTATTGGTTTGGGCTGAGAGCGATCCTTAACCTAGCTCCTATCTACTCTAGCTCTACTTCCTTCCCTTCTTGTCTTGTAACTGTTGTGAACTAGTTCTTTACTTAATAAAGCTCTGTTACCTATAGTCCATGCCGTAAAAGAATTCCATTATTTCACAGATCATAAAAAGTGGGGCACTGTAAACAAAAACATTATGGGTATCCTTCCACCACCATGTGCTTTCCAGCTGACAATCAAAACATGTCAACAGTTAAGGTATATTATTATTGCAATAAAACCCTAAGTGTGTTGTGATTTTCTTTTGGTTATTTTAAGATCTCAGAAAAGTAAGGTAATTTGTTTTCAATACATACTGCACAAAAGTCTTACTACGGTTAGGTGGGCAATTTTAATGGAAAATTATTGCATATTGTTGAAATGGATAGCCTAGCCTACTCTTCAGTAGTTCAGTTAATATAACAACTGAAAATTGTAGCATTTAATGGCATTACAAAAAAATACTTGTATGGGTAACTTATCTACTTTTTAATTTTAACTTGACACCTAAAAAGTTTAAATAATAGTAGCTTATTTGGTTATAACAAACTGAAGTTGTAAAAGCATACGACAATGCAAACAAACGTCTTTAAACTTATATATATATATATATATATATATATATATATATATATATATATATATATATATATTTATTTATTTATTTATTAAATACATGAAAGCATTAATTCAATTATTTTTATTGTTCCCTTCAATTTTGTTCAGCACTATAAAATAAAGTAGTAGTTAAAGTTTCATGTAGCAGACTATCGAAAGAACTTACCTTTTGTGGGTGGGGCCTACCTTCGAAATATCGATATTTTATCAAAGAAGCGTAAGAAATAAACAAATATGTGTAGGACTAATTTCTCAAATCAGCTTTGAATATTTCGAAAAGACGTATGATTAAACACATACACTTTAATGGCCGGGAAATATATAGGCTTAAGTTTTCTGACCTTTTCTTTTGGTAATATGTAGGCCTAGGCCTACACTTTTGCAGCTGACAGGCACAAAATCTCACGTAGACTTTATATTAAATGGTACCACTTACTTGCCATACATATAAATACGCGGATTTTTTCGTACAAAAATTATTTATTGAGTCGGCGATTTGAAAAAGCATGTTTACATATACGCGCACAACAAGAACCGTACAAATATAACACAAATTCCGTTAAAATAAAAGGTAGGTAAAATGTTTTTTTTTTTGTCTGTAGCACTTTTCTCTGGATGGATTACCTGTTTCTTACTTAGCGTCTTTGTTAGCGATTGTTTTTTGTAGACATGCCACGATGCTGAAAAACTGAACGTTTTTCCAGTTCCCTCTTCCGAAACGCATCTTAAAATATCCCGTTGTCGTCGGCGATTACAGGCCGTGTATTTTAATTCCTACATTGCAATATATTAAATATATGCACAGAATTTATAATAACACTTTAAAGAAAATAATTACAAACGCACACGAACACACGAGAAGCTTACGTAATGGCGTACTTTGTTTTGGTTGCCGGTGGCGGTACAGGTCTGTTGATAAAGGTGCGGTTGCATGTAAAATAGTTATAGAAATCACGTAGTTTGAATAGAATAAAATAGTTAACTGACTAATGCTGGATACATAACCGTGCTAATATATTACAGTTCCTCCAAAATGCATACTTATTTTCCACGTATGTTACACACTACTTTCAATGTCGGTGATGGAAGTTAACCGATTTGTTTATCAGGGCTGCCACTACTGCTTCATCAGGTCATACGATCACGTCCTGTTGTTTTAAATGGTATGTTATTTCGGCACGTGTTAAAAATATTGGTAGCATCGGCTGTCAAAATACGGAATTCTTACATGGGATAGACAGTACTTCTTATTTTATTTCTACTCTCTTCCTTTGCTCGTATATTTTTCTCCCTAGCCACCGAGCCTTCTGCGTGGTGAGAGGAGGTGGAAAATATAACACTACAACACCGTCCATGCTCCACGTACCTACGATATTCAATAAGATTGAGCGCTGAAGTCTTAAACATTACGTTGCTTGCCAACCTATCAACTTTTTTCTTTTGAAAAACATATAGTATTACAAGTCAAACGTGGTGTCTATAGGACATAATTTAACTTTCCCAAAAAAAATATTTCCAGAAGAATGGTGAAACATTACCAGCGACTCCTCTTAATAAGAGGCTAGAGAATATAACATCTAGTACAATGAACTTACCAAAATACGTGTCGTTAAGGTGACCGCCTGCTCAGGTCGTAGAGCGGTGTGCAGAGCTTCAACTGGTAAATGTATGCTAAAACTAACCGACGTACGTCAAAGATGCCTGCCTGAGAATAGCATTAAAAAAATCGTTACACGCGCATATTTCATGTCCTCTAGTGGCTTCATTTTTTTTTCGCAGTCGAAAATTGCGAAAATGGGACGTTTTTCAGTCCTTTTTAGGAATAAAACTCATGGTGTAAAATATTTCAGGGGTAGTAGTCCCTAAATAAATAGTGTTAATAAAATGAACTTTAAATTATTCATTTTGTAGTAGACCTAAATTACAAGTATTGGAGAAACATAAATGTTTTAGAAAATACTTTTTAATATATGTTTTAACACTTTAAACGAACTTTACATACTAATTTTGCAGCCTTTATAGCAAGAATCAGAATAACAATTTTTTGCAATTACTGCATTCCCTTGCTAGATTAAAGTACGAGGAATTAGGTGTCACATTCGATTTTTATAAACAGTTGTTTGAAACAGTTTACTAATGCATTTTACATGCTAATGTAAAAGCATTTTTTCATAATTTTTTGTTATGTAATTTCAGTAGCAAATTTAGACACTTTAACAAACGATTTGAAACAAAAATACAACACCGTGTCATACTGTTGCATTTAAATGAATTTTGTAAGCAATAGGGCCTAATATTTCAGTTTGTTAAAATGGTTCACGAAATGTAGACATAAAATCAAATGTATGTAACGATGTGTTAGGTTGGCTACAAGTTCCCTGTGAAGTGCTTCCATCTGGCGAGAAAGACAAGAAATATTTGAACTGTACGAAAGCATCTTCCTCCCCCTCTCCAACTTTCGGACAGGACCTGTGTCACATACAGTTGTTAGAAGGAGACGGGGAGGTGTGGCGCGAGACAACAGTATAATAACGTGGGAAGAAAAATGCTTGCAGCCAGACGTTGTTGCCATATCTTTCGAAGGTTCTCACAAGATCAGTACGGCCTTTCCATATGCCTGCCAGCAGTGTAGGCAGGCCGCTGAGAATGCGAGTTCTTTAGTGTAACGCTTTCCTCTAAGACCTCTATTATTTGTATTCACTTTATTTACAACATACTTTACCGCTAAAGTAATCTTTTGTAACGATGTTTTTAAAGAACGTTTTAAAAATATTAACAACAGTTAATCAGACGAAACAACAAAGCAGGAGCATGGCATCATCTTTGTTCCTTAATAATGATATTAGTTTACCAGGAAGAAATTTATGCATGTAATATATTTCATAAAAGTAATTTGTATATCACTTTTATGTAATCCGCAATGAAAAGCAAAAATTAAATCATTTATAACTTTTCGAAACACATTTATGTTTCTTTTATTTTTCGTTTACTGAGGAAATAAAGCAGTAGCGTTGTTCCTAAACTGAACACAAGTTGTGTTGGTAACAGTAGTTCAAATACCTACATCTACTTGAAATTCCCGCTAACCTAAATTACAAATTGGTAAGTTTGGACACTGCTAAAACGAAAGTGGTGCAGGTACAAGCATAATTATCACGCTTGAGTAAAATTTGTTTCGAGTAGAAACTATTTTTTTTTTTTATTCAAACGAAATTTGAGGTAGCTCAAGATACGTTTCTGAAAGAAACGCCGTATTTTTTTTTAATTCAATAAAATATAAATGAAATAAATAAAAAAATAAATAATCCTCTTACCTCAATTCACTGCAATACATACAAAGTTTCAACTGTCGCTTTCAAGAGTTTCAATTTCAGATTCGTGATTTAAATAACGAAGCCCGATGATGGAATGTCCTGGTAAACGCAAATTTTCACAACGCTTTAGATTCTACGGACAGAAACTTAGGCAATAACATTTAAAAAATGTGTTTTCACTATTCCTTTCTTTTTAACTAAAGTCTGTCCGTGACAAAAGATAAACAATCACTCGGCAGTTGCTACAATACTTATTTTTTCTGACGGTACAGCCAGTCCACCAGGGCTTAGTGCTTCAATCCATCCTCCAGAAAAAATACTGCAATGAATATTTTCAATTTATTGCAAAATAGTACAAAATACTATTTATATAAAATTTAATATTTCCCTACCATTTGAAGTTGATGAAACAGAATAATTTAGAACATTTGTTGGAAAATTGAGCTACATATCCCGCGCTATATCTCGGTACTCCTTTATCTTGTACTGAAATTTCCGCCAAGCCCTTGTCATTCACAGATGTTTCACTATTGTCTATGTCACGGTTTACACTCACAATGTCTCTTTTTCGGCATTTTTAACCACACTGACAAACATCTGACTAGTTAGATATGGTTGATTAAATATTAAATTGTTGATTGATAGAATTTGGTTTTCTCGGTAGATGCCACTACGTCTTTAAGAAAATATTTTTTTATAAACGCAATTAATTCTATGAGAATTGTTGAGCTAACACAAGGAAAAATTGTGCTTACATACAATAAATACCTATAAGCCGACCTGATCGGGTAATATAGGTGGTTTTAATTTAAGGTTAGTTTCATCAGTCACGATAATGGTTCATTATCGTTCAAATGTTTCACCTACTAACTTTCCTTTAAAAATGTCACTATTTCTCTCGTGAAAAAATTTCAATTTACTTTTGCCAGTAATTTTTAACCGCACTTATCAACGCATAATACGTACTAGAAATAGTAGTATTAATGTACTGCATATTCGAGTGAGAATGATGGTTATAGTTAAGTATACAAATATAAATTTATTTATGCATTATATTACAACGCCTGTCGTCCGCTTTGCGCTTAATTTGCGTTACATCTTGTATAAAAATGTTTTTGGAAGATTTATACTACATAAAATACTCCAGCCTAACAGGATAGCGCGATCACTGAACTTCAGTCTCTGGCATATAGGCCGTGTTCCCTGCCAGTACAGCAGTAACTACCGTGTAATAAGAATATTCCTTGCCAGAAAGCGTGGTGGCCTGTATGGCAGCTGACGTAACGGAAAACATGACAGCGTGTATGGAGGCTGCTAAGGTATCAGGGGAAGGGAAATGGGCTTACATCTCTTCGACATCGAGGTCTTTAGAGACAGTGTTACACAACTTAACAACGACATGAATTGGGAAAGGAGTCTGCCTACTTTAGGAGCCATTCCAGAATTCGCCTGGAGTGATATGGAAACCCTGGAAAACCGAAGTCAGGATGGTCGGAACCGGGTGTCGAACCCGAGTCCTCCCGAATGCGGGGCTAGTGTGTTACCACAGCTCGACCTCGCTCGCTATCTCGAATTTACTTCATTGCTATAGTAAAATCTTTCTCGCGAATTTTCACATTCTTTAAAACGCGACTGCTAGGTATTTGAAGGTAATAAACAATACAAAAAAGTATGTCGAATTTAAAGGATAGTTTTTTTACTACTTCTTTCTGTATGGCTTGTTTTATAATAGGCCTACCTCACTGTCACTGTCACTGTCATTGAATAGAGCGTGCGCAAATCGTATCCTTTTTTGCTGTTTTAGAGCTGTTTGTCATTACAGCAGATGGATCTCAATTATATTCAATTATCTGGCAGCGATTCCTTCAAGTTTTGTAAAGTTATCATACCAGCATTCCTTTGTTTTTCATTTAACTCACTTTTTTAATTTGTTTCAACACGCTAGCAATCTCTGCTGATTCTCGACCGAAGTAGCGCGGTTGAAATAATTCATCTTGTGTTTGGAAGGACCTGTGTTTGATTCTTGGCCCAACCATTCTGATTTCGGTTTTACAGGGTTTTCCGGAATCACTCTAGGTGATTGCTGGGATGGTTCCTTATTACAGGCCCTTGCCGATTCCCATGACTACATTGTTTGAAAAGAGTTTCTTACTAAACGGAATAAATAAGTTTGCCATTTAAGAACTCGTATGAGTAACATAAGATCTTATGCAGTGTATGTGGCACTCTATTCAAATAAACTTCCAAAGTTCCGCATGACTGCACCGGAGCACTGGAAAATTTAATCAAACAAATTGGTTTTTATAAAACAAGTCAAATTACTAGAATCAATAGGGCCTACCGGAAATGCTTTATCACCGAGAGAAAATAACAAATAAATAACTCTCGATATTTAATTTATCAAAATAAAATACTAGTAGCTTGAAAATGTGTGTATAACAATTATATACAGAAAAAAAGGTATTTAGGGTATTTAAAAGTTATAGGCAAATAACTAAATATTACCTTAATCAGAATTAGTTCTGAAAAGGCGATTATGATAGATTTAATTCAAACGGACGGTGTGTCTGTGTGTATGTGTATGTGTATGTGTATGTGTCTGTGTGTGTCTGTGTGTGTCTGTGTGTGTATGTGTGTGTCTGTGTGTGTATGTGTGTGTCTGTGTGTGTCTGTGTGTGTGTGTGTGCGCGCGCGCATTTTTCCTGACAGCTTGGTACAGGATATTGCTCACCCGTTAAATATTTTACATGCATTTCGACCTGTTGTGGTACAGGATGTGAGGAAAAATCATATGTCATAAAAATAAGGTCACCCAGTGTAAACACAATAAACTCTAGTATCCAGTACAAACATTATTTTTAATTTAAATACATGTAGGTCGTATTATAATTTTTTCCTTGCATTCAACTATTACAAAGCAAATTGGTGAATCAAGTCAACCGATCAAAACTATTGTCACATTTAAAAAATGTATAGCTGTTTTGAAACGTTGGTGACTTACAAATGCGAGGAAATAAATTTACGTAATCCGAAAACTTGTTACAATTTCTGAAATAGCGTGAAATGATATTAATATTCCATGCATTTAAATTTAAACTGTAAGCAGCACGAATTGTAGCGGTATGAAACACCGAATTATTGAATTAAATTTATATTTAAAACATTTAAATGGTAGGCATGCCAAATTATTTCCTGATTTCACGCTTTGTACTCAAAGTTTACTAATTAATGTAAGTATGATAGTGATACACACATAGCATACGAAAATTGTTGCTGGCGAAATGTCATGAAGAGGGAGGAGGGGTGAGTGACAGTATACCGGCTGCGTAGTTGAAACCAGGACGCGAACACGCTACTCAACGACCTAGGAATGTGATGCAAAAGTACTCCGTACTAAAATATCATGGAAATATCTGAGCTGCATATTGCCCGTAAATGC
>PNEQ01073705.1:0-16730 GCA_003012365.1 Medauroidea extradentata
CAACACTGCTCCGCAGGTAGCCGCCTGCCGCCTCACAGTAGACTTTGACGTCACCAAGATGTCTTCACCAGTCTCTCTCCACAGGCGTAGCACCTTCCTCTAGCACTTCCAATAGCGAACTCTCCTCAAATGTGCTGATTCTGTGCTTTTATACTAGCCCAGACAGTCGGTTATTCCCCGCATTACAGGGGTCTAAAAAAAGGTATTTCATCATGTTTCGGATGTGCTGGCAGTCACGTCGGCAGCCCTCGAAGGGTTAAGGCGCAGTTGGGACAGGTATCTATGACGTAGTGTCGGCGGTTTTCCCACTATGAGCCACCCGGGCTTCGAGTCATCGGCCAGCCCTCAAGGTGTTACGAAACAGCCGCCGACCACTGGCCTCCAGGAACATGGCATGCAACAATACTATCGCATTAAATTGAAAACCACGCGAACGATGCCGCGGACAACGGCCAGTTATTAATAACATAATTTCGTATTACTAAGTATATTCTCCATGATAATGCAACAAGGTTGATACTTAGTAAATTAGTTTTTAGTTTAGTGAGTAAAATAATACTGTTTCTGACTGAATACTAAAATACCAAACACTTATCAGTCATAAGAAGCGTGGATAGTAAGGAGGGAATCGACCATGGCCATTTGTAAAGAACCATGGCAGCAATTACCTGATGTGTTTTCAAAGAACCACCGATAACCGAAAGTAGAATATTCGAACCCTAGTTTACCTCTGTTCAACATTTCTTTGCGTACTTAAATAATTTAGTTGACAATTAAATTTGTCAATTCGAACACGACATTCTCACCACACGGACCAAGCCCCTCAACTGTAAATACCACAGTAAACGCTCTGAACTATATTGAGTTCTCGCTGATCGCGTCTGTTTCTCTTGTAGGTGTGATATTTGTTTGATCTTGACCGCAACGTCAGTACATGGGTACCTACAAAATTCGCGTTGTTATTTAGGGTTAAACTAAGCTTCATTGCCTCGATCATTACCAGAACATGATCAGTTATCACATCGACCACGAGCCGCTATGTGAAGTCCTCTATGTGTGTGAACGCTTTATGGGAGGTTGGGTATTCTACCTTGGAACTTTTCATTACTGGCTAGAATCATACTCTTTGGCAGGCCGTGACTTTGTCGGCAAACGGGAGACGTCGAACGAGCCAAATGCCAAACGAAGTCTACATTCTAAATCTAAATTAGTGAATATTCACTGATTCACGCTGATGGATGGAGCAGATTCAACAATTTAAATCAGAAAACATAGTCAGTATTTAATTAGTGAATATTCACTGATTTCCTTTAAGAGTGCCAACATATCATAAGTGAACAGTCATTGTTATTTCCAGGTGTTTTCAAACAAAAGTTTTCGCTTATTGAAACAGTGAAAAATTACTGGAAAATCTGTGGATTTTTACTAGTTAACTTGTGGACTGTTGGCACTCTTTATCAGAATCTGTTAATACTAGCAGATTTTACAGTGGTTTCTCACTGATTCAATTTGTTGAAACTGCTCCATCCGTCGGCATGAATCAGTGAATACTCACTAAATGAGGTTTAGTCTACTGGCATAAAATAAATCGAATTTTGCACTTCTCTCCCAGTTCCGGAGAGAGACAACAAATTCACGGGTTCATTGACCAGCAGACTAGCATGCAAGTATGCCTCTACTCGAAGCATACAGCATCTGCCTATTGGCTGCTCTCTGACACAGTGATTCCACATGACTGGGCTTGCATTGGCTTCCTTCAATGGTTTTGTCTCATCGTCCTCCAAGAAGTGTCAAGTCAAGGTCCTATTGCGAAAGTGGCACGATCTTACAGTTGATTGAATTCTAGCTTGTGACCAGCAGGAAACACAGATCGGTGACTGGCGAACTCCTGAAGACTTCGATGCACGAGTCGAAGCAGCATTGACCCACGGAAGTTGTTTCCAGCTTCAAGAGTGTCCATAGTCTCCACTTGCAGGGTTCTAGAAATCATTGACATTGTTTCCACGTGGGGATAATATCATGCCATAAGTTGTAGGGAATTTTTTGCCTTCTTCTCATTACTCTGGCACAAATAACACCAATTTTTTTATTTTTCTATACCACTTCAAGAACATTGTTTGTACCTAAAAAAATTAATACTTACATGTTAGGAGAATTTTATTGCAAGTGACAATGCTTGCGCCATCTATTAAATAACTCAACATTTAACTGCGGCATTTGGATAGTAAGTAAGGAATTATTTTTAATAATTAAGTATTGGATTTGCTACTTACTTATAAACAGCATTTTGACAATATAAAAGTTGTTAAATTAAAAAACGGTTATGTAAATATCTACAAATCAAATTCAGAATTTTATGAAATTCGAAAATTAAGGATGTGAAAAGCAGTAAAATGTTACAGTCTCCCGAAAAAAAAAAAAAAAAAAAAAAAAAAAAAACAGAATGATTACGGAGAAATTATTCAATAGTGAAGAAACGTTTTGACTGTGTGTATGACAGAGCACCGGAGTGAAGGTTAGGCTGGCTGCTCGAGTAGCGAAACATGTCCGTCACCCGCCCAGCCCGAGGAATAGATTAGTTGAGACACTGGTAAATCGCGGGGAAAGCTGACTATTTGCAAGACTCAAACATACTATGTATAACACTGAAGGTTCTGCACCTATATTGGCTATCGTTTATGTGAATCACTGTGTCCCTCTTCAACAAACCCAGTTATAACTGTACAGTTTTAACACAGAACGTGTGTGATTTAACTGCTCACACGTGTCACAATTGAGATACCACAGCTTGTTGGAGACTATGTTAAATATTTTCGTTATTTTCCCGTGTCTTTATAGATGAGGTGAAGTGAGATGAGTGTGGTAAAACGGGAAACGGGAGTTCCCCCAGCAATGTCCACCGTCCAGTGGCAACGTCCACAATGTTTCCCACATGTGACCGAACCCGCCGGGGATCGACTAGGTGGGAGGCGAGAGCTGTAACACCTCGACCACCACGGCCACTTCTAATTTCTTTATGTTAGTTTGTTGATTTCGGGTAGACACCAAAAGTAGTAAAGTATACTTCAAATATTAACATGTAAAATTTGTTAAAATAAAAAATAATTTATTGTTTTTTTTTTTTAATTTAAAAATGTTAGAAAACATAGTAGTTGTCTTCCTTTTTAATATATTTCTGACGGCACTTAATGTTCTTATGTTGCACTTGTCTTTTTAAAGGGGATGCTGGCCGAAAATAATTGTTTAGTCTTTATTGAATCCGTAATGTCCTATTAGTAGATACTTGAAAAATTCGCGTTTTAATTTGGCCGCAAGCTAGATTTCCAAAAACTATAAGTTTTCGTCACTTTCGCAATTGGCGTTGGACATATTTGACATCTCCTGGAAGTCTCTGAGCCAAAAATGGAAATGTAATTAATACAGACCTATATCATTTTAACAGTAAGCAGCTAAAGACCATCCGTTGTCTGCTTCTGTACACATATATTCTTGCAAGCTAGCCTACATGTCAGTGACCCCGCGAATTTTTCCCGTCTCTAGCTATTAACCATATGCACAATACATACACATTATCTTAAAGTGTGTCAGACATAATAGTTATTATATAAATTACAATCGGTTCAGAATTGTCAAAATTTACTCATAAGTAGAGACATGCAAAATTCGCGTTATTTTCTAACATCTGACTAGACTCCAAATGACGATAGGCTCGTTCGACGTCTCCCGTTGGCCGATATTGCCGTGACTTGCCGCGGAGAATACTTGCACGGTAGAGAGGCCAATCTCTGTAAAGACGTAACACACGTAAAAGTTCGTGGCCAACTGAATAGCAGATTATGCTCTGCTATGTATAGGAAAGTGAAGTTTAGTCTGATACCAAACGATAACGCGAATTTTGCATGTCTCTACTCATAAGTTACATGCAACTGTCTACAAGCAGATCTCTGTTTTCGTACAATCAGTTTTAATACTTTCACACTTGAGTCATTAGGACCCATAACTTTACTTTCTTACAGTGGATTCGGACTTTTGTTATCTGACTTTAAAAAAATCAAGACATAGCCAATTGACGCTACCAAATACACGTATTTTCCTGAATGTGTACCCACCACAATTTTAAAGCCCTCACAGGTGTTTAAATCACGTTTTATTATGTACGCATCAAACTATTATTAATAGAAACGAGTTTTCGTGTACCTCAATTAGTCAAACAAACTTTTCATCATAATTATTTTGTTATTGAATTTGATGGACATTTTTTTTTTGCAACGGAACCCTTTCGACTTTCATAAACATTTCCAAGAACACATTATGTTTGAAAGTAGATAATAGCTTTCATATCACTTTTAATTCGTTTCGGCAGTTACACAAACGAAATTGCTCTTTTGGGGTTGTCTCTTCTTCCTAGAGACGACAGCACGAATACATTTCTATCATCGCCACTTCCCTGCCCTTAAGAATAAAAAAAATCGTTGTTTCACTGCTCGTTGTTAAAAAATTTTACAAACGCCGTCCCATCTTTTATATCATTGGATTTTTATAGGGGTTATTTTTTTCTCCCCTTCTCTACGTGCCTAAATGTGTTTTAGGCTATCGCAGAATCGACACACAGTGGCAGAGAATTCATCAGGGGCAGATTGTCGACCAACTAAACATGCTGCAGTATTCAGAGCTCAATAAGAAAAGGGAACTGCGGTTGGTTTGCGGATGACAAGGGAAGGACGACAGAAACTGAGGAAGGGGTGAAGGGATGGTTTATTTTCTCAGGAGACGCGGAGGGGCGAGTCGTACTTTTTTTCCCCGCAGGGGTGACAAATCTCAGCAGGAATTACTATCGAATTATGAATCGTGCGATAAACATACTCTTAAACCCAAACGCCAAGCTCACCAAATAATTTGTTGCTTATACGGGCTGATTTACGACGGAGTGCGTAAATTGTGTAAGTTGATAGCTCGTAAAAAAGAAGTAATTTCAAAATGTGTTCTCAGTTTGTCTGTACAGCAATGTAAAAATTTGTTTGCACCTTTACAAGGGTAACTTAATTGCCAACGAAATTCACTGTACAATTTTAAAGGTTGTTCTTGCAAAAAATACAAAGTATGTATTTGCGAAGTAATTTAACGAAGTTATAATTTGCATCGTTTACAAGAACAACCTATGTAGTCTTATAAAGAATTCCTTTGGCAAATGGCAAAATTACAAAAAAAAAAAAAAAAAAAAAAAATTACAGTGAGTTGATATAGCTGGAAAAACGCTACCCTGAAAAAAATATATGCATGCAAATTAAATGAATTTTAATTATAAGAAATTATAATGTTTTATTGTATAGAGAGAGTTTCATGCTTAATATCAAGTGAGTTAGTTAGGTATTTTGTATTTTAAGAAACGTTATTAGTAGAGATGATGGTTTATCGCGGGAAAAGTTGACTGTTTGATGGATTTCAATACACGCCCAGCTTACCAGAAGATTACTGGCTTTACCTTGTACGTGGAGCTGTTGCCTTATTTGACTGAGCCAATAAGAATCCCGATATTGTAATATTTGATGTCTGCAGACAGCTACGTTGTGTCAGTGTTTTCAAGGCTATCGTGGCACAAAACATTTTCGCGATATACCATCATCTCTAGTTATTAGAAAGGGTGTTTCTAGGTAGCATTACTCTTACTACATTCACATAACGAAAAAATTAAAGTAATAATAATAATGAAATCGGCTTATATATTTTATACTATTACCACCTCACATAATTAACAGACCAAGTATCGAACTAGCGTGTATTTTCTATTCCACGCATGTGAGATGAATTCGGGCACTTCTAGATAAGAATAACGAGAACGTATTGAACCCTTTTGTTACAGCAGTTCTGTGCGTGCTGCAAGCATTAGTAACCGAACTTAACGAATCTACTGCACACATTTTTGTTTTTACTGTAGGATACTGCTACGTTGTCATCACAATATCATTTATGTATCTTAATTATGCGACTGCAAATATACTGGAAGTCATAATCATTTCATTTTTAACAAAAGATTGCCGGGTGGACTACGTTTAAGGTATTTTGTTACAGGACGTTGTTTTGCCACGTATTCTTACGCGTCTGTAGCAGTAAGAGTCACACATTACATCGTGTAACAATGTAACACATTCACTCGTACGGAAGTAGCTTTCTGACCTCGTAAACTAGAAGTGTTTGTAATTGTCACCGAAAAAGAAACCTTGGAACATAGATTCAGAGCACAAGCAGACCAAGTCCATTTTCAGTAACTTTCTCGTTATGTGTGCAATGCATGTTGGATGTAAATATGACCAGCATTTAACTATATACCTTATATATAATTGTGACATTGTACATTATCTGTTTTGGTCCCCTGGAATTGTTTATACCAAAAACACTTAAAACTTGTGTTTCTCATTACTTAAATTAATGGACTTGGTACAGTTGTGCTTTGAACCCTCCATATGTAACTGTCCATACACTGTCAAAAATAGTAAATTTGTCACACTTTGGGTATCAGTTTAAAGTAAAGACAGCAGCGAGTAAAGGCCCTTTCATACAATCAAATTTTGCTTCAATTTTCTGTCAAATTTATTGAATTCAGTATGGTGAATGTCGTGTGACGCCACGCTGACGTCATAACCGCAGCCATTTTGTCATCCAATACAATAAAAGCCTTTAATTTCGTCAAAGATTTTCGTTTCGAACATGTTTGAAATTTTCTTGAATTAAAATATTTAAAATCACAAAATGAGTTCTAGTGGTATAATAAATACAAATAACACAATAACTGAGTTCTGTATTCAAATTAAAACATCTTAAAAATAAGTAAATGCATAGTTTCTTTTAAACAACAGCCTACATACTACAATAATGAACAATTTCGTATTAATTTAACCAGATATTTTAGTGTTGTACAGGTTTAGCAGATATTTGTAAAATAACTACATTGTTTATTTTGTGCATCATTTGTTAATAAATCGTGTGATAATTATTCAAGTGAGCCTTTCAATGTTTATTGTAACAAATTTCTTGAATCATAGTGCTATTCAATAACTTGAATTCAAGATATTGGATTCAATAAATATTCGATCGTGTGAAAGGGCTTTTACATAAACATATCTTCCGACGTGTTGAATGTGCGTTGGAACCTAGCTAACAATCAAGATTTCCCGCGATTAAATCACCAACTCCAGTTCTCGGCGCGGCAACGCTGGACAACCCTGTGTTTTCGGAAGGAGGAGGGTCTGTCTGTCGCAGCGAGCTGAAGGAAGAGAAGGGCGCAGACGCCAAGGATTTCAATACCAAAGACGCCCTTCCCCTCCTCAGAAGGAACATTTCCACCACCGTTCCCGCCGCCCCATTGTTAACCGGGAGTCAACCGATTCACCCCCCTCCGTCCCCTGCGGCACATCGCGGTGTAGCTCGCCGATGCTTATCTTGCATGCCCGAGGAGGTCACAAAGGAGCAGGAGTGCGCGACGCACCTACCGCGAGGAGGGCGCTAGTTTTGACGTTTGCATTTAGGAGGCTGCACATTTGACACGTCCGCACTGTGGCGACTGTTTCCACACCCCTCCTCGAGAGGGTTTACAGGCGGCTTAGCTTGCTGGAGCATTATGTGATGAGGGGTCATGGGGGGAAAAAGCTGGTAGCTGCTACAAACATCCCTTCTCCTCGACAATTCCTCCGCGTCTTTGTTGTCGCCTTTACCTACGACAACTCATTAACGATCTCTCACGAGTCTGGCAGGCCATCGCGAGGAGCTGCACACACGCACAAATCAAGTTTTGATACCACCTTTCAACCGTCACCGAAAAAAATAAACGTGTTCACCCGCAGCCTTATTTAACCGTCACATGACTTCATTTTTTTTGTCAGATAAAAAATAAATGCAAGCTATTAAAAGGGTAAAGAATATCCGTGTATAAAATAACTGTCTTTGTAATGTAGCTATAATATAATTAACTAAACACACTGTGGCTAATGTAGGATAATACGTAAGTCAATAGAAGCAGTTTCCACTCTTGGCAGTCTACAGGATGTCGCAAAATTCCATGTCAATATTCTAGGGAAACGATCCTCGCATGTAGAGGAACAAAAAGTGTTATATGAACATAGGTTCAAAATCTGTGCTGTGGGGCATCATTACAGCAGTACACAACATGTTACTATGCCACACACTACGTCACTAACACACAGCCAGTAGGAACAACTGTGACACAGCAACATGATCCTACCAGCGCGTTATCAACTATACGTCATGTATTGCCAACTGTAGCGCAGAAACGGTGCGGTTTGGGACCTATGTTCATATAACATTTTTTGTTCCTCTTCACGAGAGGATTGTTTCCCTAGAATATTGACACGTAATTTTGCAACATCCTGTATATATCGTAGAACTAGATATATCGGATCATTCGCCACAAGAAATTTGTAATTTTACACATATTAGTTTTACCGAATTCTCTTCATCTTGCGGACGTCATACTTGACGACATTTTGTCCAATAAAATATTCTTACATATTATAACTTTTGGTAACGACACATCAACATCACATTTGGAACTCCACAATATACATTTATGATTTACAGCGACAAAGGATACAATTAAGTTCCTAATTGGCGTTTAATAAAAGTAACCCGCAATAGGTATAGTAAGCGACCGAAGTGATCGTTCATTGTAGTTTAGCCAAGTTTTGATCGGACGAATGCAACATACTTTTTGGACGCAAAAAGACTAAACTCGGTTCACAAACTATACTGGAGCGAGTTAAAAATGTACCATGACTTATCATAAACACACAATGGAAACTCTTATTTCCTTCATGGAAATACTTTTTGAGTTTTTAAAAATACATCAATGTGCAAATTACGCTGATGTATTTATTTTCACAACTAAGACTGGAGTATCAAGGGAAGGATATAGAACTTCCATTACATCATTTTGATTTGTAATGTTAATATATAATTAGCAATTGCATAGGTTGTGCTCGAGTGTCCTTACAAGGCTTCAAGCCTTTGAAGGATGCATCCCGGACGTGACGTCAAATATGCCGTTGTTAGAATACACAGCAAGGACACATATGCAACCTAGAATGTCCCATTCAACCAAGTGCACTAGCCTCTTGCCCTTCTCGAGACTGAGGGCCGCATCTATAGACCTCTTTCGTATGACAACCAACTGCTCACCAATGCTTTCTCTATGGGGGTAGCAGTTGGTTGTCATTCGAAAGAGATCTATAGATACGGTCCTTAGATCCGAATTCACAAACTGCAATCTACTTCAAGAAGGGAACAAGGGCTTAGTACTTAAAGAGTTCGTGTACCGGACGCATGAGACGTAGTGTAGCGTGATAGGGAAAGAATTTTTTCTTGTGTAACAATTAAAATTGTTTCCAATGTGTTTATCTACGAAAAGAAGACACACTTCAAACTTTGCTCCTATGATTTAAAAAATACAGTGAGCTTATTAAAAACTTAATCCCTAAGCTCCTCAAAAGTGCTAAAAATGGCTTTTTCACGTCGCTATAGCTGAGAAAATATCGACCGCAATCGTAAATCTAAGCCATATAAACCTGCATTGGACTTTACCTCATACATTCCACAAATAAAACAACAGGGACATCGCTTGAAGTCGCATTGAAAAAACAAATTCTATGAAAACACTGCACGCTAGTTTAGTCCTCCGCGCCTAGAGGCGATGATGTGTTTGAAGGGACGTGTTATGTTCGACATATCGCCTTCCCCGTTTCCGTGCCTCAGACGTAAAGAGAAAGCTTCCGTCCACTAACTCTTAAGGGCAAGTGATCAAGGGCACGTTGCAACGAACTCTTAACTCGGCCACAGAGTAGCGTAGTACGCTACAGTAAAAAACGTATTTTTTTAATTCTTAAAACACAGGTTTGGATTGTGCAAAATGTCCAGAAATGGCCGTTTAATAAGCATACTACACGAATCCTGGGTTAAATTGGTGTAAACATGTTAGGGCGAAATGTTTTAACGATGGCACTTTGCGTGTACGATGTGGCAACATAGCATGGAGAAAGCCCCTTAAGAACTCCACGATCAGGTATTAATCTACGCAGTGGCGGACCAGCATTAGGTTTTTTTTTTTGGGGGGGGGGCATATCTTAAAAAGTAGCTATGCACACACCCCGAGTCAAATAAGGGTAGTCAGGGGGTTCTCCCCCCCAAAAAAAGTGTTATTTAAGGCGTTTCTTACACAAACAATTGAAAACAACTTCAATTTTTTTGTAATATTATAAGTATAAAGTATACATGAAAGGAAAAAAAGGCAGACCCTGCCCCCTTCCCTCGGAACCGCCACTGATTCTATATAAGTTACGTTCAGTAAACGTATAATCATGTTTGGATTGCTCGGGATTCGAACCTGCGCCCATATGATGGTAAGAACAGTACCAAAACGTGGAGTTCAAGAGAGGACTTTTTCCGTGCAATATTGTCAGATTGGCGCACATAAATTTTACTTCCCAAAGGATTCTTCTGGTGTACTTAGCATACGACCTATTCTGGACAACCCTTACATAAGTCCTTGTTCTAGTTACAGTATGAATTCTTTCTGCTGGAAAACCCTAGCGTCTCCAGATAATTTGCCAAACTGAACAACATTCAGCCTTCATACTTCTGCGCTAAAAATAGTTTCGGTGATTTATGGCTTTTCCACGCCGAAACACTTGAAATTGAGATTATTTCCAGGTTTGCATTATTCATCGCGTGTTTCGTGTCCGAGGAAGCCATGAGTCACTAATGCGGACGCGGTGAATTAATCTCCACTTAACAGGCCACCATTTCACTGATAGCTTGCCGAGTACAAGGACAGCGGTGAATTCCGATGTGGACATACTAGGAGGAACGATGCTTTATTATGTAATCACAATAACGTGACAGACGTGACGCGAAGTGCGTGATGCCACATTCAAAATTATCGTCATTGCGAACACTTTTCGTCTACCGCGAGACAAATACTAAACAAAACATTAAACGTAAATAATCCCTTGCCACTTCGTAGGCCAACTAACATCTAGTAGGACGGCAGCCACAATGTTTACAGTATTTCACATTTTCTTTCTTTACTTGTAAAATACTTTAATAACACGCTGACAGTCCAAAATGTGAAAATAAAGCCACAACTACACGTTTGCTTAAAAAGGTAATGATCTGCCTTCAATAACAAACGAAAATCTCTCATAAAATAAAACTCGTCACTTTCGCCAACATTTGGCCACAAAATTAAATTTTGCTGCGTTCGTGACGCGAATAAAATCGATGTGCTTCCTGTTCGGAATTCGCGTCGCGGCCGCCGTTTATGTCGCGCTGATGTCACGCTGATTGGCAGAAATATTTTGTTATTCGCGTCGCCGCGTTCGCGCCCCATCTGTCGCGCTGTTGTGATCCCGGCATTAGCTCGACCGGGACACGAATAAATGCTCCGAGGGAGTGACAAATAACAATGAAGGATACTTCTGACGCGGACGGTGTGTCTTCAAGGTAACAACATATGACTATCGAATCAAGGTCGCCTGAAGGGTACGCATAAATTAGATTTAATAAAAAAATCACTCTGCCAAAAAGACAGACTGGTTCAGTTTGTCTGATTCGCAGCTGTGGTAATCCATTTGACCCACATTATGCGGAACATGGGTTAGATTTCTAGTTCGGTGGTCCAGATTATTTTTACAAATATCTTTGAGGCCTCATTAATGTTTTCGTTCTATAATGTTGTCTTCTATACCTACACGTATGTCATTACAGTATAAAATAAGTCCCTCTGACTGAGTATTCAAATCATCCATTAAGAATTTAAATTTTTATGGTAAACAACCACTATTTTTTAAGGGGTTTAGTTACGTCCCCGGGTTTTATGCAACTATCAGGCTTAGTGAGGGACGGCTTACAAACTAACGAAACCTTAGAAAACGGCACAAACATCCATGCCGTACCGGGAGTTGAGCCCAGGACCTCTCGCACCGAAGGCCGGCATGCTACCGACCACACTATGAAGACCGGCACAAACTACGACCAGATGAATTTTTTGAGTAGCAGAAAGATACCCAGAGATGGCGCAAAGTAAACCCGGTTGACGGTACTTGTAATGTACATTTTGAAAAGCTGATAAGCAGCCGGAAGCCGACGTTTTCACTACCTAATATTAGAGATGATTAGGGACGGTGAAATTTCGCGAATTCAATGACCTGCATGATAGAATAAAATATCCTATGCATGCTCAAGTCCCAACAATTTATCCACTAGCTGCTACTCAGCGAAAAATCATAAATTAACGAATAGACAGGGCTTGAGTATGCTTAGGATATTTGATTCTAATATGCAGGTCATTGAATTCGCGAAATTTCACCATCTCTACAGATAATGGTATATCGCAAAAATGTTTGTGTCAAAATTCCCTTGAAAATGCTGTAGTTTCTCGTAACATGTTTGATTGGGTGATACACGTCTGACGCAAAGTAGCTGTCTGCAGTCAAATAACAGGCATAAAATATTACAATAGTGGGGTTCGTATTGGCTCAGTCAAATAGGGCAACAGCTCCAAAGTACAGGGAAAAGTCAGTGAGCATTTGATGAGCTGGACGTTCGTTGGAACCCAGCAAACAGTTAAGTTTTTCCGCGATAGATCATCTTCTCTACCTATTATTAAAGCAGGGAAATTCCTCTGCAGAAAATGTTTGAGTATTCTAGGAACAAGTAGCATTTCTATTTCATAAATGCCGAAGTTTGCACAGTGGCTAGAGCATTCGTCTCCCACCCAGGGCGAACTGGGTTAGATTTATGGCGTGGTCGGTACCCGGATTCCGGCGGGTTTTCTTGGGGATCTCTCGTTTCCTCCGCCACTTTATTCCGGCAGCGTTGCTTACATCATGTCATCCTCAGCAGCGCTAAAGACATCTACGTTGAGCGCTGGCCAAAATATCGTCACTTCCTTTGTAATAATTTTTTCGTCGTAAAATGATGGAATTATCGCTGAAATAATGACCGAAGCGAGACTGCGACGCAAAGACTGCACGATATGTCAATGCCTAGTGCGTAGAGGCGATTATGTATCCAAAACACGTAATTAGGACGCCTAACGGTACGAAGAGGTTGTTAAAATTAAATGAAAACAATAAACTGGTATACAAATATTTACTAAGGCCGTGGAGAGAGCACTCTTTCGCACTACCACGAGAGAGAGCTTTCTGGCACTCTCGCTCTCTCCAACTGGGACGATGCACTCTCGAGTTTGTAAACAAACGATGCAAAGGTAACAAGCGCGTGAATCTTATTTATACAAGTTATAAACACATCAAATATATTTGTAGGGAATCGAAATAATTATATTTAACTTACCAGCGTCGTATTTCAAGCAGCGAATAACAGTTTATAAGCGATATGCCGTAATTTTGTATATTGTGTATTTAAACGTATATTAGGGCAGAAAATGTTTATACAACTTCTCGCCACAGTTAACTGTTCATTGGAAATATTTATTTATGTATAAATATTGAAATATTTCCAATCTGCGACACACATTTCTTCAGTAACCTCAAACCATATTTGTAATCAAGATGGCGTCCGCCAGAGAGAACGAGAGAGTGCAGCGAGTCAACAGTTACGTTCTCTCGCTCTTTCGCACTCTCGCCAACAAATTGAGACGACCAGAGAGCACTCTCTCTGACGTCAATATGACGTGTTCGCGAGAGAGAGAGAGAGAGAGAGAGAGAGAGAATGCGAGAGAGCACTCTCTGAGTGAATTGAGACACGGCCTAAGATAAAGGTAAGTGGGCTTTATGTCTCGTCAACAGCGATGTCATTTAGGACGGTGAGACACAACACAGTGACAGTGCCTGGTAGATGGGTAGACCCAAGGCTATCCCAGCATCCCTGCAGCGATTTCCGGAAACCACGTAAAACCGAAATCAGGACGACCGGAGCAGGGGATCGAATCCGAGTCTCCCCGCATGCGAGTCTGACGTGTTACCGGAAAGCCAACTTGCTGGGTATTATTATAGAACCAATTGTTCTATTGGGGCAGATACAGCAGTTAGATTTGGCAGCTGCAACCACATAGTATGGATGGAGATGATGGTTTATCGCGGGAGCTGTTACCCTATTTGACTGAGCCAATAATAATCCCGCTATGTCAATATTTTACACTTGCTATTTGTCTGCAGGGAGCTACGTTATGTCACGTGTACATGACCCAGTCATACATGTTGCAAGAAACTGCAGTGTTTTCAAAGTTGTTATGGCATAAAACATTTTCGCGATATACCATCATTAGGGACCCTGGTTTTTCGCGAAAATAATATTGCCCCACTTTTTTTCAGTGTCCTACGTGCACATCTCGAGCCTTGGGATTCTACCGGCAAATCACAGCCGTGAGGTTTTGCAGATACTTTATTGTAATTGGCTCAGACAAATTATATACGGCTCTTCACATAGTCACGCTGCCAATAATCATGAAGGCAGAATTGCAGATGTGCACGTAAGGCACTGAAACAAAGTGGGGCAATATTATTTTCGCGAAAAACCAAGGCCCTTAACCATCATTAGAGAATATGGTATATCGTGGGAAAACTTGACTGTCTGTTGGATTTTAACACACGTTCAATTTCCATAAGATTACTGGCATTGCATGTACTTGGAGATATTATCCTGTATCACTGAGCCAATATGAATCCCACTAATGTAATATTTGATGCTTGTTATTGGCCTACGTGTGTTGCATGAAACTACAGCATTTTCAAGGGTATGTTGACACAAAGCATTTTCGCGATTACCTATCATCTCGAAATATGGAAATATCGACACATTTATCGATTGAGTTGCTGAATATGGCTTTGTAACTGTCTCTCCAACAGACCACCTTTGATCTTAGGATGTTCTCACAATACATCGACGCATAACGCCTGACACTTGCCGCCAGCGACGAATTCCTGCCAGGTGCTCACAATAGAGCGATGAAATATCGCCGGCGGCTGGCGACACAAACTTGTGCTGCCATATTTTACCTGGAGAAACAACTTACTAACTGTAAAAGTTTATTGAAGAAACCTGATCGGAAAATAAGGAAATGGTAATCTGTTTATGCTCGCATCAATTTAGATAAATAATTATCAAACAGAAAACAAAGGTTAAATTTTCTATCGACAAATTAAGTAAGACAAATATATTAGTTACTTTCCCACGATATATTACATTGATTTACTCAAATATCGGTATTTCTCTATTATTTTATTGGTATAAAATGATTGCACAAGTGTTAAAATGCTAACAACTTTTCTTCTTTTCTGAATCCGTCGCTAGCTATGAGCGTCAAATCCAACGTCAGCCGCTCGTGCAATGCTGTCGACGCCCGTCGCTAGCGTCAAGTCACTGATTGGTTGACGCTCGTCGCTGAGCGACACGTCGCTCTATTGTGAAACCCGCTTTAGGCGGAACAGCTTTAACTACGGTATATAAGTTAAAAGATTTTGGTCAGCGTTGAACATCTAGAACTTTATTGCTCGAAATGTATGTAAGAATTGCTCTCGCAATAATCTTCTATAAATAGGGACTGGGAAATGTCGTGGGTTCATCGACCTGTACGTTAGACGTCACAATACTCCGCACAACACTTAACCTGTTTGTTAATTGGCTGTTACTACAGTGAACACACAGTTGTACATTATTTATTTATTTTTCTGTTTTTACATCATCCTGGAGATTCCGTATTGAAATTGTTGTTCATGGAATATAGGGCTTGTAAATTTGAGATATACAGGTACAGTATACATTTACATATTTTATGTATGCACATAAATTACCCTACATTACCTTTTAGTAATAAGGGTATAAATAAAAATTTCACAACACAATTTGCATAAAAAAGAAAAAAGATAAATATAAGAAAATAAAAAAAGAATCACAAGCATTGGCAACTGGTAACTAAGAGAATTGGTGCTTGTTTCTTTGCAGGATTATGGTTGGTTTAATATTTACGAAGACGAGAAACTAAGACCGATAAAATAAACTAAAATTCATTCATATGTAATTGTATTTCAGCTTCTCCTTAAATCAATTCGCGGAATTTTCTAGCCCATAGTTACAAAAATAAAAGAACGATTTTATTTTGTGCAAAAGTTTGAATATTTTTATAAACGACAATTCTTATTTTAATGTCATATCGCATACTACAGTTGGAACAGTGCAAATTGCATTACGTACAGGCGCCCGCCGGTATTGTATCCACGACAGAGAAGAAGAAGAAATAGGCCCTACTCTTGTAGCATTACACGGCGACTTTCCCCTACTACTATTCCAGTTTCACCTGTGCAGTTTTTATTCCTCTAGCCCCGCCCCTCTTCTTCACCTCCTCCCAACGAATTTCCGTGACGCGGTAAACGCTTTCGCGCAGGCGCCTGCAGCCGGAAGTCGCCGGTCGTCTTCCGCAGGGACTATCTTGCGTCACTAAACGTATATTGTACTTAATAGAACCAGTTTTTTTTTTTAACGAATTTCGCACCATCTTGTTTCGAAGACTTATGTGCACATCTGCAGCTCGAGGTGGTGCAAAAGAAACACGTTGAACTCGAACTCTAGAGGATTCGGTTTCATTCCCCTGCTCCGGTCATGTTTTCCCGAAACCACTCCAGGCGAATTCTGGGATGGTTCCTTTGGGCGCGCGTCAGTAGCCCTAAAATCACTAGCCCTAAAATATTTCGCTCTCAAAACCG